>JASTWB010000047.1:0-95357 GCA_032158295.1 Pycnopodia helianthoides
TTTCTAAATTAATTTTTTCATGACGAAGTTTTTGCTGCAAAACCTTAGAAAAAAGCTTATAACTTTCTCAAATCTATTAAAAGATATAATTAACAATCCCAATAAAAAAATTCTGGTCAATTCGGACCTAGAATCTGTGTTTAATTATGTCAAATTTATGTAAGACAAATATTTGTGTAAATTAAATTTAGTCAAAATTATGTAAAAATTTTGCAGTGGAGGCCGTACAGTTTTGTTATTGTGTTGAAAGGGAAGGGGAAGTTGAATATTAAAACAAAGACCCTCTAATTTATGTCTGGCTTTCTTAACTCAATATTTTACTTCACATTATTTCCTGGATTGCGGCTTTATTAAGCTGAGTGTCTTCCATATTTGCAAGTTTGGTTTCAGTTGACGAGTAACTCGTAAGGATCTCTGGTTTTCATATCAATGTGAAGACTGCAGTTTGCTGTTATTTCATCGCTCATTCTACACGTATCAACAGCTACAATGTTTCTGCTCGTTCTTGTTATGACATTGATCTGTGGGTCACGTGGGATGTCATATTTCAAGAGACACCCAGTTGACACCCTCGCCTTGACGGGACAAAATGTCACATTGAGCTGCAAACTGCAACATGTACCGGAATGCAATGATTACGGAGATAACAAATATCGTTTGTATTGGGCACGCTCAACAACGATGACATTTTCATCGGATTCGTACATTTCAAATGGCATCACGGTGATTGGTCGTTCCCCTAAGAGAAACAAAGTCACATTAAGTGGTTGTACGTGGACTTTACACATACAGAACGTCAGAGCAAATGATGAGGGATATTACAAATGCTATATCTACAACTACAAGGCTCAAACCTCGTCTCTACCAGTAAACGAAGACTCTATTGTAGTGAAACTGACTGCAATTGATCCGATAGATACTACTGTCATACCGTCTCAGATTGATGGACACGTGGGTCAAAATGCAACATTTCGTTGCCAAACGCGACCAATCATTGAAAACAAACTTAAATACACCTGGTATAAAAATCATGGCCGCTCTTGGCAAAACGTTTCCACGGAAAATAAATTTATTTCATTTCGTGATGAAAATAAAAACATGATAATTCTGAGATTAACAATGAGGGAGAACGGCGCTGCAGTGAAATGTATGGTGTTCAAAGGATCCATGTCATTTACTGGGGAGACTATTAGTGGCTTGTTACTTGTTCACCAGAACGAGGTTACCATGAAAACCATAGCAGGTGACCTGACGACATCTCAAATGATAGTGACGACTTCTGAATCACCGAGCAGCAACCCTGCAATTAGCAGCACCCAACCCGTACCGAGAGATCCACTAGACCGTAAAGTTATCCCATCTGCACCCCAGACCTCATCCCCTCTACCGTCCAAGAAGCAAGATCCTGATTCTGACAGTAACAACCCTTCTTCAGGATCTACGTACTCTACAATCATCTTAGTAGGAGGAGCTGTAGGAGCTGGTTTCTTAGTTCTCATTATTGTAATCCTCCTGTACTTTCTTGTCTTCAGAGGACGATCTCAAACCAAGACTATTGATAGACGTAAATCTCACACACCTCAAGATGATGAAGGAGAAAGTGATGCAGACGGGATATCAGAAACCCAACTGCACGGAGTCACTCCGAGGTGTGATCAAGAAAATGACCACACTAGCTCTGCAGGCGATAGGTCAGTTGAGTCCCCGAGGGAAACAGTTACTGTGGTAGTGACATCGGACTTACACCAGCAGGCAGAGACAAAACAGGATCAAGACAATGTGGACAAACCTCTGTCCACTGAAACTGATGGATCAGTCAAGGATGGGGAGAAACGTAATGATAAACAGAATCATCCTGAGTCCATGTATGCTGTGGTGGATAAAAGTCGCACCAAAAGTAAGACATTTGGCGCCATTTCCACTGAGGGAGCATCTGTGAAAGTCTCCGGAGGCGGGAAGGATGGATCGAAGCTGAATCGTGGAACAGACAACGCTCAGACCTTGAGCAGCTATTCCAAACATGAAACTCCGTCTGAGCATCAGAAATCAACCGTCGCTGTGAAGGATTTGCCGGTACCAGGACGCGTTGTTGACCGTCAACCGTCCGGTCAGAAACCCCCTCGCGTCATTCCGTGCCATCTCTCCAAACGCCGAGCGAGCACCGCGACCCAAGCCCAGGCCGGGCAAGAGCACACGGCAGACCGTGGTGAGGACGGTCTCGTCAAGGATGACCCAAGACAGAGGAATGTGGAAGGTCTAATCTACGCTGACTTGGATCTATCGCGAGGATCGGCAAGAATCATCAACCTGGAGGAGGAGACGGTTTATGCTGACATTGGATACAAGAAGGTGCTGTAAATCTTCGATGTTAGGGGGGAAACCACGCCCTAAATGGCAATGTGACTTCAAATTCAAAATCAACTTTCGAATAATTTCTGGTTAAAAATGCTTAGCACTCTATTTGACAAAATATTGTAGTGTAATTTTTTTGGAGGGAAACTAGATAATTTTTCAAGGGAAGATTAGAATGTACAAATGGAGAAGTTAAGAGTAACAATTTTTACATTTAACAAACTACAAAGTAAAAATACAATTCTGATACATCATGTACGGAAATTGTGTTTGGCTCATCATTAAGCATTGCATTAACTATAGATAAAGTTAAAATTACTCAGTTAAAAGTTATTGATTTACCAACTAACATGAGTTAACCTTTGTTTTATCTTCGTAGACAATTTTTTCAAAACTAATATCCATTATCATAAAAGCATATTTTGTTTCATTTGTTTTCATCGGATTGAGAATATTATTTGACTGGAATTGTTTCCTTTATAAGATTAATATTGAATGATGCTTTATTCAATTTAACATCACTATAACAGAAGCAGGTGATGTACAAAGCTAGAACCAATCAGATAAATACCTGATTGAAGCTGATGTGAAAACAATGAAGTTAGAATAATTAATCTCACTTGTTTTCAAAGTCGTAACAAACTGAATGCTTAATACAGATCTTACTGCACTTAGTTTTGTTGTATACCAAAACTGATATTCCAAGCTACGCTTTGCTGGCTCAATTGATACAAAAACACAAATATGTCTATGTGATGAACACGGAATTAACAAAGAGCAGAATTATTCCTTAATTTTGTTTTCTTAAAGTATTTATTCGGAAATGTACTTATTGGCTTAGACAGGCTACAAAATACAGACCAAGGAAGTATGCGTTATTATTTTATGTAACCATCACAACCATGGAAACACACTAACATTTCATTATTTTGTTGTTGCAACAAATGTTTTATTATTATATATATTTTTAAATGTCCCCAAAACAAAATAATTCCTCCAGTCTTCATATAACTATTGACATGTAGAGAAAACAGAAATGCTTAAGCACAATGAGATCTTACCAGGCTAAATGGCAATTCATTTATTCATAGTAATTTAATTGTTTTTGGTAATATTATTGTTGTTCATGTATACCACTATAACCTCTACAGCTCTTTGGCTCGTAATAGACTTTGCAATTCTCGAGAGTATTCGAACCTCCGGGACCAAAGATTTGTCCCAACCGTTTTGATTTTTACGAGTACGCGATTTTGTTTGTTCAAATACTTTAGTTTAATGTAGTTTTTGGCAGTACAACATTATTTTAGACTGTTGGGAAAGTAAATATTTGCGATTAGATATTTGAAAGTGAAAAATCAACGAGGAAACCTGAGAATAAGACTTGACCTCCGTTTAACCCTGCCAGCAGCACCCCCTCGAATGTCCACATGCAGCAAAGGGGGAGCTCACGGAAGGCAGTTTCTATTACGCGTATATAACATTGTTTGAATGACACAATCCCTTTTCTAAGGGTCTATATAGATGAATGGAGGTCCCCCTGGACACACCTAGAAAGGATTGAAGCATTCAGGCAATTTATAGGTTGGTTCACATGATTTTGTTAACAGTAACTGCCACTTCTTATAAGTACAGTAGGGCCTACTGTATCAAACAGTCGTCTGAAACATGGACATAAAACAGTAGTAGACAGCACCTGTGGGAACCGCTGTTTATTTACAACCTGTCACTAGACTAGGATGACTCATAGCATTGAGCTTTGCTAGTTTAGCAGCAAAAAACTCAAGGAGATTAGATCTGCACACACTACAATGGGCTTATACTTTTTACACAAATGAATAAGGTTCGGCTGGAGTCCAGGCTATTCCACAATTTGCCTGACCTGTATATAGCGCGCAATGTTAAAAGTGACTTTAGAATGTCAAACTAGAGGGTTTCATTGAGGATTCCATAAAGTTTTAGCGGAATTGGCCCAAACATTTTTCAGTAATTAAAAACAGGAAAAAAAGTGCCTTCCGGAGTCTCCCCATTTTAGCCAGCAGGGGGTTACTCGTAAAACAATTAAAACTTTTGCCCAACTGACGATCTTGTTATCATTATAACCTTTGTGATGATCGCAATTATCTGGGTATGATTCGCAAATGGGGTTTAAAAAAAAAAAGCGACGTCGTCAATAGTTTTAATTTTACTTGGGAAATTTTTAGTTTCAAGAAATTTGTATAAAAAGAACTAAAACCGAAGATTTGATTTCATAACAAGTCTTCGTTTGACTTGTTTTCTTGTTTTCAATACACGCGAGACTTGCACGGACTATGAAGGCTGTGTGCTACAGGGTGCACCCAACTAAATAGAGAGAAAACAGAGCGACTGCCTCATAACTATTTTTTAAACCCTTAAAATAATTCTACATGAGACAAATTTGAGAGCCAAATGACAGGAATAAAGTGTAAAAATGTTTCCCAGTTGTGACCTGGGGTTGATGACCGCCAACTTGAGGTAATTTGGATGACATAGACCCTGAAAAAATGGTTCTATTTGACTAGAGATGTTATGAAATCTTTTTTTTCAAGATAATTGCTCGGACGTTTGGAAACGTACAGAGGAGTATTGGATTTTATTTATTGGGGTGTACCCGCCAGCCACTCCATGTATGACGTCACAACCTTATACAATGTAGTAAACGGTGCCCAGATAAGAATATTTACATAGGAGTATGGGAGTTTATTTAGTGGGGTGCACCCGCCAGCCACTCCATGTATGACGTCACAACCTTATACAATGTAGTAAACGGTGCCCAGATAAGAATATTTACATAGGAGTATGGGAGTTTATTTAGTGGGTGCACCCGCCAGCCACTCCATGTTTGACGTCACAACCTTATACAATGTAGTAAACGGTGCCCAGATAAGAATATTTACATAGGAGTATGGGAGTTTATTTAGTGGGGTGCACCCGCCAGCCACTCCATGTATGACGTCACAACCTTATACAATGTAGTAAACGGCGCCCAGATAAGAATATTTACATAGGAGTATGGGAGTTTATTTAGTGGGGTGCACCCGCCAGGCACTCCATGTATGACGTCACAACCTTATACAATGTAGTAAACTGTGCCCAGATAAGAATATTTACATAGGAGTATGGGAGTTTATTTAGTGGGGTGCACCCGCCAGCCACTCCATGTTTGACGTCACAACCTTATACAATGTAGTAAACGGTGCCCAGATAAGAATATTTACATAGGAGTATGGGAGTTTATTTAGTGGGGTGCACCCGCCAGCCACTCCATGTATGACGTCACAACCTTATACAATGTAGTAAACGGCGCCCAGATAAGAATATTTACATAGGAGTATGGGAGTTTATTTAGTGGGGTGCACCCGCCAGGCACTCCATGTATGACGTCACAACCTTATACAATGTAGTAAACTGTGCCCAGATAAGAATATTTACATAGGAGTATGGGAGTTTATTTAGTGGGGTGCACCCGCCAGCCACTCCATGTATGACGTCACAACCTTATACAATGTAGTAAACGGCGCCCAGATAAGAATATTTACATAGGAGTATGGGAGTTTAATTAGTGGGGTGCACCCGCCAGGCACTCCATGTATGACGTCACAACCTTATACAATGTAGTAAACTGTGCCCAGATAAGAATATTTACATAGGAGTATGGGAGTTTATTTAGTGGGGTGCACCCGCCAGGCACTCCATGTATGACGTCACAACCTTGTACAATGTAGTAAACTGTGCCCAGATAAGAATATTTACATAGGAGTATGGGAGTTGATTTAGTGGGGTGCACCCGCCAGGCACCCCATGTACGACGTCACAACCTTGCACAATGTAGTAAACGGTGCCTAGATAAGAATATTTACATAGGAGTATGGGAGTTTATTTAGTGGGGTGCACCCGCCAGGCACTCCATGTATGACGTCACAACGTTGCACAATGTAGTAAACGGCGCCCAGATAAGAATACTTACGACCCGTTTAACAGTATTGATGTATTTTAGCTAAGAAACATGAGCGAGAACTACCTTGTACCACGTCAGCAACAGGGCCTTAAAGTTATCAAGATGGTATGTTGTTTTTTGTAAAGATAGACATAGAGTCCAACAACCCTGTGTAGATGACAGGGTATACATAAGACATTTAAATTACCACTGTGGAACGAAGGAATCCACTCTTCAAAATTATGCGTAGAATGAGTTTAACGACTAACTCAATGGTCTGGACACTGTATACACTCGGCATGAAGAAGGCAAAACAAAAATAAGTTTAAAGGTATACTCAAAGTTTTAATTTTGTCATTTCATCTTTAAAAAACACACCCCCCTCCCCACCCACCCCCCCCCCCAAATAAAACACCACACACACTTACACAAGTGTGTAATGACCTCCAATCGTGGACCCTCCTTTGTTCAACTCTTTGTCCCGACAAACGTGGACCCCCATTGTTTTCCTTTGTGATAACAAACGTAGATCTTCTGTCCCTTTTGTTGTAAGTCCTCGGTTTGAATGTCACTACAAACTCACACACACACCCACACACAAAAGCCAACAAAAACAAACAAACTGGCACTCCAACTAGATTTGGTTCGTTAAACTCAAATTAGTCCGCGAAATCTTATTTAATCTAAATGACAACAAATAAAAAATAAAAAAGATAAAAAGGGGGTACTGAAGAAGGAAACTGGAGCGGAGACGACCAGTGAGCTTGCCACCCAATACGGCGGACCGGAAGGAATGGGGCAGTCCTACCGGAGCCCGGCTGGGATGATGATGATGATGGTGAAACCATCTTTAATGACAACAACTTTCCTTAAAAACATTAACGTTGGCCTTCACATGAAGAGGAACTGAATTTGACCGGGACTCGATTTCACAAAGCACCAAGATTCATCTTAATATAAGTAGTTAGTATCACCAAAGTGACTTGTACCGTGACGTCACACTTTGCTCAGCAATTCAGATTGATTTGCATATAAGATTACTCTTAGCTCTTTTTGAAATCGAGCCCAGGTCTTCTCAATTGTCAAAACAATTTGGTATCAAAGTTTCCTTATTGTAAAACACACACAACAAATTATGAGGCCGTTTTGCGATATACTCATTATAATGATAGTAAGTAATAGACACATGAGTTGGACTCGAACCCACGACCGTTCACTTACTAGAACATAGTCTGAAGCATTAGACCACCGGGGTCACCCAGTGACGAGAGCCGAACTGACGTCAATAGTGCATCCAGGAAAACATTACAATTGTCAAAGTCTTTAATCGTTGAGACGAAATTATGCAAAAACATTTCTAGCAGCGTAATGGGACGATAGATATGAAGGAATACAAAAACATGTGTGATAGCACATTGATTTCAGATTCATGTTTGGTTATCTTTTCGTATTTGTCAATAAATGATTAGTTAAACTTCGATAAAGCCATAGCTTGTGTAACAACGAAGGGCAAAAACACGTTTATAACTTCATAACTTATTAAAACTAATTTGAAACATAATAGCAAATATTTTCCTTTCTCAATTTAACTGGTTTGTTAGACAACAAGAAAAATCATTTACAAGAAAAGGAAAAAAAAAATGTGTCTGACTTTATAGACAATATTGTGTTAAATGAGGAAGAGTAACAAAATTATTTTTATATACCAAGTGTGAATTCTGATAAGGATCATTTCCTGGATTGAGGCTTTATTATTGCTGGTTTTTCGACGCATTTCCAAATTAGAATAAAGTTCTCGTCATAAGATCTCAGACTTCAGTTTGCTGTTATTTCATCGCTCATTCTACACGTATCAACAGCTACAATGTTTCTACTCATTCTTGTTATGACATTGATCTGTGGGTTGGGTGAGGCCACACTTTTCCAGACTCACCCAGTTGACACCCTCGCCATACCGGGAGGAAGTGTATCCTTGAATTGTACACTTCAAAATATACAATGTAGAGAAGGAACTTATGTGTTACGCTGGCAACGAGGAGTGACCACAGCACCAGCAAGAAACAGTTTCATTTTTAGCGGCAAATCAGCCTTTAGAGATTTTAGTGGGATGGACAGGTACAGTGTATATTCCTATCGCTGTAGGTGGACTTTAAACATACGGAATGTGGATCCATTAACCGATGGCGGCAGATATTACAGCTGCTATGTCAACAAGATGCAAACTTCTTCACAAAGAGCGGATGAATACTCCCGAGTAGCGAGACTGACTGTAGTCGATCCGATTCATGCTACTGTTATACCGTCTCAGATTGAGAGATTCGTGGGTCAAAATGCAACTTTTCGTTGCCGAAATAGTCGATTTACTACTGGGTACGACCTACAATACAGTTGGTATATACAAAAGCAAGATTCATATTTTCGGTCAAGAGTGGAAAAGAAAGACGGAATGGTTGAATTTAAAGAAGATAAGAAGATCATGACATTGAGGTTAGATATGGGGATGAATGGTTCTAAAGTGACATGTAAAATGCGTATTAAGGGATCAACGTCATTCAAATGGGCCACAAACGAAGGTAGGATAATTGTTTCGCCTAATGAGGAAAACATTGAAACTACAACAGACTCAGTGATAAAGGAACCAACACAACCACTAACATATCCTCCTCTAATAACCAACGCTGAAGGCATAACGAGTGATCCGTTAGATCGAAAGTCTATCCCATCTGAACCCCAGACCTAATCCCCTCTACCGACCAAGAAGCAAGATCCTAATCCTGACAGTAACAACCCTTCTTCAGGATCTACGGACTCCACAGTCATCTTGGTAGGAGGAGCTGTAGGAGCTGGCTTCTTAGTTCTCCTCATTGTAATCCTCCTGTACTTTCTTGTCTTCAGAGGACGATCTCAATCCAAGACTATTGATAGACGTAAATCTCACACACCTCAAGATGATGGAGGAGAAAGTCATGCAGACGGGATATCAGAAACCCAACTGCATGGAGTCACTCCTTGGTGTGATCAAGAAAATGACCACACTAGCTCTGCAGACGAGAGGTCAGTTGAGTCCCCGAGGGAAACAGTTACTGTAGTAGTGACATTGGACTTACACCGGCAGGCAGAGACGAATCATGATCAAGACAATGTGGACAAACCTCTGTCCACTGAAACTGATGGAGCAGTCAAGGATGGGGAGAAACGTAATGGTAAACAGAATCATCCTGAGTCAATGTATGCTGTGGTGGATAAAAGTCACGCCAAAAGTAAGACATTTGGCGCCATTTCCACTGAGGGAGCATCTGGGAAGGACGGATCGAAACTGAATTGTGGAACAGACACCACTCAGACCTTGAGTAGTTATTCCAAACATGAAACTTCGTCTGAGCATCAGAAATCAACCATCGCTGTTAAAGATTCGCCGGTACCAGGACGCGTTGTTGACCGCCAACCGTCCGGTCAGAAACCCCCTCGCGTCATTCCGTACCATCTCTCCAAACGCCGAGCAGGCACCGCGACCCAAGCCCAGGCCGGGCTCGAGCAGACGGCAGACCGTGGTGAGGACGGTCTCGTCAAGGATGACCCAAGACAGAGGAATGTGGAAGGTCTGATCTACGCTGACTTGGATCTATCGCGAGGATCGGCAAGAATCATCAACCCGGAGGAGGAGACGGTTTATGCTGACATTGGAAACAAGAAGACTGTGGGTAAGCTGAGGGAGGGGAATGCAAGCCACGCCCCTCGGGCTGTCCCAGACTAGGTTGACTCAGTTACGTGGTGAATTGTACACAATAATTTATGACTAAGCTTTAATACACAATATTGGTTGGGAAGTAATAAAATCACAAATCACAGATCAGATTGAATTGACTTGAATATCCAATAGCAAATGAAAAGTAGCCATTGATTAATCTAAAGCGAAAGGTTTTGAAAGTTTGTTAATAACCAAAATGATAAAAGAAAGTGGAAAACAGCAACAGACAAAGTAAAACAAATGGTCTTTTGTTTACAATAACTATAATGTTATAAATTAAATTAAAAGCAACATCACAAAGGATGAATGATACATATGGAATAAGGTTCAAATTGAGGCATCAAGAGGACGCGATACAGCTTTGATTGGCAAAGCTAATTGTTACGACATGATAATAACTCAAGTATGACCACTTCTTGTAAGAAACAATAGAGCCATTAACAAAGCACTGGTGAAGAAAATCAAACAAAAACATGTCATGTCTCAGTAAACATGGATTGGTTACTTTACACTTCAGTGACAACAATATGATAAAACCATTCATCCGTTTTGCATTTGCATTTGCATTTACTACTGGTGACGTCATGGATTTGATAATCCTTGATAAGATTTAATTGTTAATATCATTTAGTTTTAAATTGTTTATGACATGCTTCCATCAAACATGCCTCCCTCTTTTTGGTTGATTAAGAATTGTATGTAAAAATTCATTTACCACAAGATTTAAGGAGTTATCAATGATTTGATAATCCATACACAATAATCCAGGAAGTATGGACGGTGTTGCAAATCATTTAAAAAATATAAAAAAAATCTGGACATCTGCTCCAGTTACATACACAGGATGTTTTTAGTCGCATATAGATCGAGAAGATATGTTTTAAAAACCAAACCATAATGTTTAACGACGTACTCGGATGACATTAATGGTGGGATCAATTTTCTAAATATTTTACCTTAAAGGGTATTATACAGGATTGGTAAGGAAACAAGAATCATCGCTGTTTCATTGTATTCTGAAAGCTTACTGATTGTGAAGTATAATACGCGAACGATTCTTTCGGGAAAGATTTCCCTCTTAAAGGAACATTACAGAATTGGTAATTGTAATATACTTTTGATCACAGATTTACATAAAACTTACACGGTCTAATGATGATGATAGTAGAAAACATCCCTAGAAATATTTATGTCTGAAATGCCATATTTGATGAGAAATAAATAAAACTAATTTCCGATTGGAGTTTATCGCTCATGAGCGTTTTATTCATGCATTGTATAACACATGCAAATTTGTAAACGGTTTTGCACTATTTTCTCGTAACCCAGATGGCTGATCGATCTCAAACTTCTACAGGTTTGTCAGTTTATGTATATGGTGGATTACATAAAGTGATTACACTGCCAGCACTGTTTTGTTAGCAAAAAACAATTCTGTAACGTTCCTTTAAATGAAGTTCAAGAAAAATGCATTGAAGAAAGTGCATGGTTTTTCAATAATGTCTCCTGAATCACACAACGGATTATGCCCACATTTTCACATGTTTGTTATTTCATGTATTCTGCTCATCACACAAAACATGACCACTGTCTGCGACTATTTTATAAGCTCTACCAATCCTGAATAATACAGATTTCCCTAAACTCAACAAATCAAAGCAAATAGGCCTAGTGTTTAATTTTAGGTGCAAGAAGGTAGATAATCTTTTGACAGATCCAGCCTATATTATTACAGGGGTTAATATTGATACTGTGCAAAGTCACAAATACCTTGATACATCCATAGATAGTAAGCTCGATTGAAGTGAACATTGTCAATTCCTTATTAAAAAGGGCAAACAGAGGTTGTATTTCCTGCGTAAATTACGCTTTTTTCGAGTTAATAGGGTATTAATGACTCATTTTTACATCTCGGTAATACAGAATGTTATTGTACATGATTGTGTTGTCTGGTATAATGGAGCTAGGAAAACAGACAAGGATAAACTTAAAATTTTTGGGTAATTAAACAAGATTCTAAGATTCTGAGAGTAGATATAAAATTGGATGGAATCTGCCAGGAGAAGGCACTATAGCCAATACTTAGGGTGTACTGGGAAATGATGATCAAGCCCTTAATTTCATACTTCAGAATGCTAGGCAGTGGTAGAAAATGGCTCAGGGTGACACCCTTGCCCTTAACTTTTTTTCAACCAGCCAGCAGGACCAGTTGGCTTGATTTTTTACTTTTATAAAATTGTTCATACCAATTGAAACAGTATCCTAATTTTCTATCGTCGCTATTTCAATTCAATTAATTGCAATGTCAAGTTAACTGCATTGATAGCCAAACTTGACTATGTTTAGACAGTTATTGTGTTCGTCAGGATGATAACTTAACTTAACACAGGTCAGATTTGTCAGAAGCAAATTTTAAATGATCTTTGGATAGTTTCAGTTTATGGTTCCAGTAACCAAAGACAGCACCAGCACTCAAACATACTCAAAGTATTTTCATGAGACAAGTACATTTTTTATGAAAAAAAAACGTTTGTGGCTAATTAAAACAAATCACTTTAAAACCGACTCGATAAAAAAACATGAACTTGTTATTGATGATAGTCATTAATCTACGGTACCGAAGAGGGAGAGTTACGTACGATCGCTAGCTAGAGTAATTTTATCATTCATAAACATAGCCTAGTTTTTGTAAGTATTCGTAGCGATCCGATTGCCTTCACTTGATTAAAAATGAGACCAAAGTTATTACAATCTTCCCAATTTCGTCAAGAAAAATAACAATTTGTTGCAACATATCCAGACCAAAGTTATTTCTTACTTTGCTAGCAGGAGGCATCAGTTTAGATAGTTGTAAAACCCCAAATCACTGACGTTCAGTCGAAATAAACAAACCATCATCCACATGTGAGTCAAAGAAACATGTAGTCTGGCTGCAAACCATATCACCATCCCTACACAGTAAGTCTGCATAACCATACCACACATTACATGGGCGATCTATCCAAGGAGGTGAAAACTAGACACAGTGGACTGTCTAACTTACATAACGTGAAAGGAATGTTGCTATTGGCTGTTGAATTCCTACATAGTGTGAAACGAATTTTTCCATTGGCTGATCGTGCTGTACATACAGCAAGCTATGTACATACTCTGTATGTATTTTTTACTGTGTGTGCATGTGTGAAGAAAACTTGGAATTTCCGTGCGGCGAAACTTTATTAAATTTACTTGCACAAAAGCTGCAGTTTTATTTTTAAAAAGTTTTTAAATAAAACTGCAGCTTTTGTGCATTAAAAGGTAGCCTCCTCAGTTAAAAAACAAACAATAGTCAGAGTTCTGTAGTACTGTTGCTGATATTTTTGACTGGCCAGCCGGACCACTTGGCAAGGTGTTTCAGCTGGTCCGCTACCGTTTCAACTGGCATTTGGCCAGCGGACCAGCGCTAAGGTCGAACCCTACGGTGTTCCAGAAAATGACGAAGAAGCCCTTAATAGATATTTCAATAAACTTGGTAGTGATAGAAAATGGCAGTCAGTAAGGACAATAACAAATAGATACTCAAATGCATTTGTCCCCTAACTTAATGATCAGCATACAAAATAATGTATGTATATTTTTCATTCTTGTTATCGCCTACCCTCATCTTCTCCAGATTGTGTGTTATTGGTAGTTGTTTTTAATCAACTTTTTTTTTATTGTACTTCAATTGCCTTTTGTTTGTATATTTATTAAACACCTTGCCAAGTGGTCCGGCTGGCCAGTCAAAAATATCAGCAACAGTACTACAGAACTCTGACTATTAATTTTTTTAACTGGGGAGGCTACCTTTTAATGCACAAAAGCTGCAGTTTTATTTGAAAACTTTTCTTATATCAATCTTTTATCTTGTTGCATGTAACGAAACATTTTTCCTTTGTAGTACTAATCAAAAAATAAATAAATAACGTTTAGGATTAGTATATGTGTCCATTCCATACATTGTTTGTTTTAAGTAAAGTTGGTATTATCTTCATAGAATAATCGAGTTGAATTTAATTGAAAACAAATGAAGACTGCATTTCATTTTCTTTCAAGTCATTTCAAATTGTGTATATCGTTGTTGTTGTTGTTGTTGTAGTTGTTATTGTAGTTGTTTGGGTTGTTTGTTTGCTTGTTTGTTTGTTAATTGGGGAAAACAAAACAGGAACAATTTGATAAAAGACTAATATTCGGATTGCATTTATTATTGTAGAGGTAATTACTTGCAGTATTTGGTTTTAATTGTCTCTTGATCTGTCTTTCTTTATTATGTAAAATATTACTTAATTAAACGATTTCAACAATATATTCATAAGTTAAGTTCATGTTTGTTAATGTCAGAGTTTTGTTTAACAAGTCGTTTTACACATGATCCACGAGGTCTCAAATAATGTGTTTATAATATTCCATGCAAGATAGTCAAGGAAGTAAATACAATTATAATTCCTTTTAGAAATATGTAGATTAATACTGGAGATTGTTTCCTAGATTACTGCTTCAGTTCTATACACATAATATTGCATGCAGATCAAAGAAGCAAATATTAATAATAACGAAACCTTAATTATTAAACCCATTGACGTACTCGGATACATTGAAGAATTATTGTGATTACAAAAATACTAAATACAATACTTCATTGTATTTATTGCCTTATAAATAATCCATAATGCCTTCCATAATGTCAGTTGGTTTATTTAATAGTCAGGCTACCAAGCTACCTTTTACTTTGAGACGCGTTATACATATATTGTTTACATAGTTGTTTACAAATTTGTTTTTTATCATCTCATTTTACAGGCAGGATATAAAAATTCAGATATAAAATAGAAAAGAATACAAAAAGGGAAAATAAACAGAGATGGCAGGCCTAAACATTTGCCTTAAAAGCGAAAAGCTTGTCTGGATGCGTTTCAACTGCAATGTAAAGTAGAAATAAGACATACAGGACGTCAGATACAGATCAGGGAAGTACTAATAATCAAACATTAATAAATGTCAAATGATGACTCATACCATGAATGTTGTGATCGTTGTACTATGTGCCTTTGACATGGGCTGATTTCATTCACAATGTTGGTTTGATTTCATTCACATTGTTGGTTTGATTTCATTCACAATGTTGGTCTGATTTCATTCACAATGTTGGTCTGATTTCATTCACAATGTTGGTCTGATTTCATTCACAATGTTGGTCTGATTTCATTCACAATGTTGGTCTGATTTCATTCACAATGTTGGTCTGATTTCATTCACAATGTTGGTCTGATTTCATTCACAATGTTGGTCTGATTTCATTCACAATGTTGGTCTGATTTCATTCACAATGTTGGTCTGATTTCATTCACAATGTTGGTCTGATGTCCAAACAAATAATATTGTTCACAAATTGTGATTTCGAAACTTTCAAACCGACACAAATACCCTATTTGATTATTGCAGTCACTGAAAACAATTGCCTTTAAACTTCCAAGGGTCCATCAGGAAGAGGAGGACAAAATAATAAAATCTAATCAATAAATTTGGTTTCGACTCTCAAAATTTGGTTGCGCCAAACCACATCTTTTTCCGATTGTCTTCCAAATTCAGTGTTCGGTTTCTGTTCTCAAAATGCAATGTAACTGCGTTGACTTAAATAAAATTTACAAGAATTTAAATATATACATTAAAGTAAATTGGAAAGAAGTTAACTTTAAAAAGAAAGAAAATAAAACAAACATTCAATCACCCAACGAACGTCAGACTAATCTATTATTAAGGAAATAACTACACATTAAAGGTATAAGGTCATGTATTGGTAAATAATCAACAAATTACGAATTCATGACCATAACAACTTACTTGATTAGAAGCAATGTAGCTCTTGCTAGTTTAAACTGTTTTGAGAAAGGATTCCTTTCGAAGTAATATGTTTGGAGAATTTTTTCACCCTAAAACATTTGAACCTGAGAATCGTTTCTCGATTTGAGATGGTTGGTGTCCATTCGCGAAAGCTTTGGGCAGATATGCGATTGGTATCTGCTGTCATTATTGTGAAAGCACCGTGACAGTTTGTTTGCTGTTTTCTAGGCAAGTATACACTGTATTCAGTTGTAACTTTCACACGTGAATTTTGTTGTATATTTCTTTCTTTTTTTGCCAATAAATCAGCATTACATTGACAAAAACAATCTATGACCCTACCTTTAAAGATTTGTTATCGCCAAGTGTGTATTAGTTGAAGTCATTTCCTGGATTGAGGTTTTATATAAAGGTCATAGTGTCGTCAACATTTCATAATTTGACTTGAGTTCCCGATTGACTCGTCTTAGGGTCTCTGGTTTTCATAACAATGTGAATACTGCAGTTTGCTGTTATTTCATCGCTCATTCTACACGTATCAACAGCTACAATGTTTCTGCTCATCCTTGTTATGACATTGATCTGTGGGTTGGGTGAGGCCACACTTTTCCATACTCACCCAGTTGACACCCTCGCCATACCGGGAGGAAGTGTATCCTTGAGTTGTACACTTCAAAATATACAATGTAGAGATGGAACTTATGTGTTACGCTGGCAACGAGGAGTGACCAGAGTACCGGAAAGTAATAGTTTCATTTTTAGCGGCAACTCAGCCTCTAGAAATTTTAGTGGGATGGACAGGTATATTGTATATTCCAATCGCTGTACGTGGACTTTATACATACGGCGTGTGGATCCATTAACCGATGGCGGCAGATATTACAGCTGCTATGTCAACAAGATGCAAACTTCTTCACAAGGAGCGGATGAATACTCCCGAGTAGCGAGACTGACTGTAGTCGACCCGGTACATACTACTGTTATACCGTCTCAGATTGAGAGATACGTGGGTCAAAATGCAACTTTTCGTTGCCGAACTAGTCGATTTACTGGGTACGACCTACAATACAGTTGGTATATACAAATGAAAGATTCATATTCGTGGCCAAGAGTAGAGAAGAAAGACGGAATGGTTGAATTTGAAGAAGATGAGAAGATCATGACAGTGAGGTTAGATATGGGGATGAATGGTTCTAAAGTGAGATGTAAAGTGCGTATTAAGGGATCAACGTCATTCAAATTGGTCACAAACGTCGGTAGGATAATTGTCTCGTCTAATGAGGAAAGCATCGGATCTACAACAGAAATAATGACAAAGGAGCCAAAATACCCACTAACAGATCCTCCTCTAATAACCAACGCTGAAGGCATAACAAGTGATCCGCTAAATCGACAGTCTACCCCATCTGCACCCCAGATTATATCCCCTCTACTGACCAAGAAGCAAGATTCCAATCCTGACAGTAACAACCCTTCTTCAGGATCTACGGACTCTACAGTCATCTTAGTAGGAGGAGCTGTAGGAGCAGGTTTCTTAGTTTTCCTCGTTGTAATCCTCCTGTACTTTCTTGTCTTCAGAGGACGATCTCAATCCAAGGCTATTGATAGACGTGAATCTCACACACCTGAAGATGATGGAGGAGAAAGTGATGCAGACGGGACATCAGAAACCCAACTGCACGGAGTCACATCGAGGTGTGATCAAGAAAATGACCACACTAGCTCTGCAGGCGAGAGGTCAGTTGAGTCCACGCGGGAAACAGTTACTGTAGTAGTGACATCGGACTTACACCAGCAGGCAGAGACAAATCATGATCAAGACAATGTGGACAAACCTCTGTCCACTGAAACTGATGGAGCAGTCAAGGATGGGGAGAAACGTAATGATAAACAGAATCATCCTGAGTCCATGTATGCTGTGGTGGATAAAAGTCGCGCCAAAAGTAAGACACTGGGCGCCATTTCCACTGAGGGAGCATCTGTGAAAGTCTCCGGAGGTGGGAAGGATGGATCGACACTGAATCGTGGAACATACAAGGCTCAGACCTTGCGTAGTTATTCCAAACATGAAACTCCGTCTGAGCATCAGAAATCAAACGTCGCTGTGAAGGATTCGCCGGTACCAGGACGCGTTGTTGACCGTCAACCGTCCGGTCAGAAACCCCCTCGCGTCATTCCGTACCATCTCTCCAAACGCCGAGCAGGCACCGCGACCCAAGCCCAGGCCGGGCAAGAGCACACGGCAGACCGTGGTGAGGATGGTCTCGTCAAGGATGACCCAAGACAGAGGAATGTGGAAGGTCTGATCTACGCTGACTTGGATCTATCGCGAGGATCGGCAAGAATCATCAACCTGGAGGAGGAGACGGTTTATGCTGACATTGGATACAAGAAGGTGCTGTAAATCTTCGATGTTAAGGGGGAAACCACGCCCTAAATGGCAATGTGACTTCAAATTCAAAATCAACTTTCGAATAATTTCTGGATAAAAATGCTTAGCACTCTAATTGACAAAATATTGTAATGTAATTTTTGGGGAGGGAAACTAGATAATTTTTCAAGGGAAGATTATAGCGTACAAATGGAGAAGTTAAGAGGAACCATTATTACATTTAACAAACTACACAGTAAAAATACAATTCTGATACATCATGTACGGATATTGTGTCTGGCTCATCAAGCATTGCATTAAATATAGATGCAGTTAAAATTACTCAGTTACAAGTTATTGATTTACCAACTAACATGAGTTAACCTTTTTTTATCTTCGTAGACATTTTTTTCAAAACTAATATCCTTTATCATAAAAATATCTTTTGTTTAATTTGTTTTCATCGGATTGAGAATATTTGACTGGAATTGTTTCCTTTATAAGATTCATATTGAATGATGCTTTATTTAATCTAACATCACTCTTACAGAAGCAGGTGATGTACAAAGCTAGAACCAATTAGATAAATACCTGATTGAAGCTGATGTGAAAACAATGAAGTTAGAATAACTAAACTCACTTGTTTTCAAAGTCGTAACAAACTGAATGCTTAATACAGATCTTACTGCACTTAGCTTTGTTGTACACCAAAACTGATATTCCAAGCTACGCTTTGCTGGCTCAATTGATACAAAAACATAAATATGTCTATTTGATGAACACGGAATTAACAAAGAGCAGAATTATTCCTTACTTTTGTTTTCTTAAAGTATTTATTCGGAAATGTACTTATTGGCTTAGACAGGCTACACAATACAGAACAAGGAAGTATGCGTTATTATTTTATGCAACCATCACAACCATGGAAACACACTAAAATTTCATTATTTTGTTGTTGCAACAAATTTTTTATTATTATATATTTTTTAAATGTCCCCAAAACAAAATAATGTATATATATTCCTCCAGTCTTCATATAACTATTGACATGTAGAGAAAACAGAAATGCTTAAGCACAATGAGATCTTACCAGGCTAAATGGAAATTCATTTATTCAAAGTAATTTAATTGGTTTTGGTAATATTATTGTTGTTCATGTATACCACTATAACCTCTACAGCTCTTTGGCTCGTAATAGACTTTGCAAGTCTCGAGAGTATTCGAACTTCCGGGACCAAAGACTTGTCCCAACCGTTTTGATTTTTACGAGTATGCAATTTTGTTTGTTTAAATACTTTAGTTTAATGTAGTTCATGGCAGTACAACGTTATTTTAGATTGTTGGGAAAGTAAATATTTACGATTAGTTATTTGAAAGTGAAAAATCAACGAAGAAAACCCGAGAATAAGACTTGACCTCCGTTTAAGGTTACTCGTAAAACAATTAAAACTGACGATCATGTTATCATTATAACCTATGTAATGATGGCAATTATCTGGGCATAATTCGCAGATGGGGTTTCAAAAAATAAGCGACGTCGTCAATAGTTTTAATTGAGGTGTTCGTGCAGCAGCGCGAACAACTCATTGTTTTTGTTCGTTTTTTTTTTTGTTTTTGTTTTTTTGAGGTGTTCGTGCAGCAGCGCGAACAACTCATTGTTTTTGTTCGTTTTTTTTGAGGTGTTCGTGCAGCAGCGCGAACAACTCATTGTTTTTGTTCGTTTTTTTTAATTTTTATTTTTAGTTTTTCTTCTTCTTCTCAGAGTCGTTTGTCCACAAAAAAGCATAGTTGCGAGGCCTATATTAACTTGAAACTTTACATGTAGGTAGATTGCAACTAGCAGATGATACAGAAGTTGTGGCGTCATGATGACGTCATCGGGTGTCAAATTACAAGCAAGTTTAAGTTCAAAAAGTGACGTTAGGCCAATGCCTGTATGTCTCTGAATATTATAGCCACAATATTCATATTTGGGCATATGATAGATCTAGACATGGGCAATCTTTGAAAAGTTAACACCAAAATCGTATGACCTTTACTTCCGGGTCGTTACCCTGGGTCGAAGTTTGCCTTTGTTTTTTTTTCTTGAAAAACATCACTTTTGGGCTTATTTACGGCATAACTCAAGATTGAAATTGAATTGAACATTGAAACTCATCAGGCATTTGAACCCTAACATCAAGACAACACAAACTTGATGATGTCATGATGACGTCATCAGGTTTTGAATTACAATAAATCAAAGTTTAATATATGTAAAAAATCATAACTCGTGAACCGCAGGTTTGATTTTTACAATCGACACATCATCGGACAGATCGTTGAACGTTTAACAAACCTTACACAAAGCTTGACCCCATTTGACCTTAACTTCCGGTTCAAATCGGAAGTTGAAAATTTCAAAAATTCATATCTCAATAAACTACTTTTACTTTAGTCACAATTTTTACATCAGGTTGTAGGTCCTTGAGCTTTCTCAAACTTTTGCTCAGAAATAATACCAATTTGACCTTAACTTCCGGTCGAAATCAGACGTTAAAGCCCACGAGTGTGATTGCCCGCGTTTAAACTGTGTATAGTGCTAAAGCACTAAGGCTGGCTGTTCCGCTCTACTGATCACAGGGGGCAAAGTCCATTTGGCATTAGGCTATGCATAGAGCAAGACTGTATGGGCTGTGTTGGTCAAATCCAAATGTGACCATTTTTGCCAGATAACAAAAGACACACTTCGCAAGATCACGCAACCTCAACTCCGCACCTAGTTAGCTCTTCAACTGTAGAAGACACCGCTTTCTTGGCGTCATAATGACGTCATCATGTGTTCAATTAAATTGAATAAAGTTTAATATTTGAAAAATTAATAACTTATGAACCGTGCATGGATTTTTACAATCCGTACATCATCGGAGAGGTCTTCCAAAAATAAACAAACGCTACACAAGGTGTGACCTTAATTGACCTTGACTTCCGTTTGAAAGCGGAAGTTAAGTATTAATGTTTGCATTTATTTCCTGTGTAATAAAAGTACTTTCCGTGAAATTTCAAAAGCTGTCAACAATCTTTTCAACGATTTAATTAAACACTGACCCCTTTGATAGCCGAACACCTCAGTGTTTGTTTGTACAAACACTTAAGCTCTAATTTTGTTTAGTTTTTCTTCTTCTCGGTGGGCTTTGTCCACAAAAAAACACATAGTTGCGAGGCCTATATCAACTTGAAACTTTACATGTAGGTAGATTGCAACTAGCAGATGAAACAGACGTTGTTGCGTCATGATGACGTCATCGGGTGTCAAAATACAAGCAATTTAGGTTCAAAAAGTGACGTCATGCTAATGCCTGTATGTCTCTGAATATTATAGCTACAATACTCATATTTGGGCATATGATAGACCAAGACATGGGCAACATTTGAAAAGTTAACTTCAAAATCGTATGACCTTTACTTCCTGGTCGTTACCCCGGGTCGAACTTTGCCTTTGGTTTTTTTCTTGAAAAACATCATTTTCGGGCTTGTCTACGGCATCACTCAAGATTGAAATTGAATTTAACATTGAAACTCATCAGACATTTGAACCTCAATATAAAGACAACACAAACTTGATGATGTCATGATGACGTCATCAGGTTTTGAATTACAATAAATCAAAGTTTAATATTTGTAAAAAAGCATAGCTCGTGAACCACATGTTGGATTTTTACAATCGACACATCATCGGACAGGTCGTTGAAAGTTCAACAAACCCTACACAAAACTTGACCCCATTTGACTTTTACTTCCGGTTCAAATCGGAAGTTGAAAATTTCAACAATTCTTATCTCAAAAACTACCAATTATTTTAGTTTATTTTTTGTATCAAGGTGTGAAACGTTAAGCCTGCTCAAACTTTTGCACACAGATGACAATATTTTGACCTTTACATGAGGTCGAAAAAGGCGCACGTTTAAGTTGACCCACCGTGACAACGCACGATAGTGAAACTGAAAGAACACAGGTTGACTTACGAACGTGCGCCTACACATCGCATGCATTGAAGGCTATGCGTACCGTGGCGTGTTCTGCTCGACTGATCACAGGGGGGCAAAGTCCATTTGGCATAGGCTATGCATAGAGCAAGGCTGTATGGGCTGTTAGTCTAATCCAAGTGTGAGCATTTTTGTCAGATAACAAAAGACACACTTCCAAAGATCACACAACCTTCAAACTTCGCACATAGTTAGCTCTTCAATTGTAGAAGACACCGCTTTCTTGACGTCTTAATGACGTAATGAGGTATTCAATTAAATCTAAAAAAATTAATATATTTGAAAAATTAATAACTTATGAACCGTGAATCGGAATTTTACAATCTATACATCATCGGAGAGGTCTTCGAAAAATAATCAAACGCTACACAGAGTGTGGACTCAATTGACCTTGTCTTTCGGTTGAAAGCGGAAGTTAAGTAGTAACCTTAGCATTTATTTCCTGTGTAACAAATGTACTTTCCGTGAAAATTCAAAAGCTATCAACAATCTTTTCATCGATTTAATTAAACATCGACCCAATTGATAGCCGAACACCTCGGTGTTTGTTCGTACAAACACTAAATTCTAGTTTTACTTAGGAAATTGTTAGTTTCAAGAAATTTGTATAAACAGAACTAAAACCGATGATTTGATTTCATAACAAGTCTTCGTTTGACTTGTTTTCTCGTTTTCAATACACGCGAGACTTGCACGGACTATGAAGGCCGTGTGCATCAGGGTGCACCCAACTAAAAAGAGAGCAAACAGAGCGACTGCCTCATAACTAATTTGTAGACCCTTAAAATAATACTACATTAGACAGAATTGAAAATGACCACACTAGCTCTGCAGGCGAGAGGTCAGTTGAGTCCCCGATGGAAACAGTTACTGAATCTAGTATTGACATCAGGCAGGCAGAGTCTATGTATGCTGTGGTGGATAAAAGTCGCGCCAAAAGTAAGACATTGGGCGCCATTTCCACTGAGGGAGTATCTGGGAAAGTCTCCGGAGGCGGGAAGGACGGATCGAAGCTGAATCGTGGAAAAGACAGAGCTCAGACCTTGAGTAGTTATTCCAAACATGAAACTCCGTCTGAGCATCAGAAATCAACCGTCGCTGTGAAGGATTCGCCGGTACCAGGACGCATCGATGACCGTCAACCGTCCGCTCAGAAACCCCCTCGCGTCATCCCGTACCATCTCTCTAAACAATTAGAAACGAGCACCACGACCCAAGACCAAGCAGCACCAGAGCAGACAGAAGACAGCGTTGAGGATGCCACCGTCGTTGATGAAAGTCTTCATTACGCTAACCTGGATCTATCTGGAGGAGCAGCAAGAAGCATCAACCGGAGGAAGAGACGGAGGAAGAGACGACTTATGCTGACATTGGAAACTAGAAGACTGAGGGTAAGCTGAAGGAGGGAAATACAAACCACGCCCCTTTAGGGAATGATGTTAACTAGAGTCCCTATGTACAAACTTCGGGGTAATAGTTTAAACGCCATGCTTTCTACAGTTCTTTTTCTACCATAATCACTAGTTTTCATTTGGTAAATGAAAATCCGTCATGTCAAATAAAATAATGCGATGTTCTCAACCATCTAATTTTTCCACAAAGACAGTTGGCATTGATGAAAATCCTTTTGACCAGAATAGATGGATTTTGGTTTTTAACTAAGAGTACACTGCGCTTTTTGCTCGTGAAGTTTTATCATAAAATTGCCCCCCAAATTTGTAATGATATAATGATAATCCTGTTGATCCGATTTTCGGTATTGAATTCCCTTTTTCAATGATATCTTTACTGTACTTAGTACTTTGTATTTTTGATATGAAAACCCAGTCTGATATTAAGGTCCGCTCTGCTGGCTCAATTATTGTTATCAACATATAGATGTATTTTGTTTATGTACATGGAATTAACAAAGAGCAAAATTAATCAGAATTGTACAGAAATATTTATATACGTCGGGTATTTATTCAGAACTTTACTTAATGGCGTAGACAGGATAAAATACGGAACAAGGAAGTATTAGTTTATATTATTGAATTTTAATTGACAATCACATCCAGGGAAAGAATATCAAATGTCATTATTTTGTTGTAGATTGTTGTTGTAGCAAATGTTTTGGTGATTTTCCAGTCTATATACGACTCTCGACATGTAGAGAAAACAGAATTGATTAAGCATAATGAGATCTTACCAGAGCCCAATTTCATAGAGCTGCTTAAGCTGAAAATATTGCTTATCAGTTTTCTGCTAAGCAGAATTGAGCAGGACACCAGTCACAAATTGTACATGTGATATGGCAGTTTGGCTGTTCACCTTACTCTGGTAAAAATGATTTTGTTGTGCTTAGCTACTTTTTGTGCTTAAGCAGCTCCATGAAATTGGGCCCTGACCAATCGGCAATTCATTTATTCATAGTACTGTATTATGACTGTTTTGTAATATTATTGTTGTTCACGAATATAACACTATCGTGTGACATGTGCAAGGCCTTTTCCCAAAACTGGCTTGTTCTCCTGTTCCGGCTTGGGCTCCGGCTTTGGCTTGGGCTCCGGCTTTGGCTTGGGCTCCGGCTCCGGCTTGGGTTCCGGCTCCGGCTTGGTCATCCATTTTGGAGCAGTTTAACTCTGCACGGTGTTTCCAACATCATACGAAGCCTAGAGCCGGAGACAGAGCATGGGCCGAAGATTTGAAAAGGCCACGCCTCTTTGTCTGGTAATGTATAGGCCGTGTACCAGGCACTTCATGTATGACGTCACAACCTAGCACTATGTTGGGAACGGCGCCCAAATAAGAATATTTACCAATTGCGTTCAACAATTACTTAGTTGTATATTGGCTAAGACACTCGGGCCAGAACTTGAGACAAATACCTTAATACCTTGACCAGTGACGAAATCTGAATATGAACTACCTCGGAATTAAATCAGAACCATTTCACGTTGACTTTCCTCAAAACAACCTGATGCAACAATTACGAAGATGTATTTTACCTGACACCATCCTTGTTAGCGAACTTTACAATATAGCGGTAGAATCAACAAGATAATTCTCCCAACGTTTTATTTGGTTGATCACTGAGTCTTTTGAAGAAAGCCACAATGATTCTAATTTTCCTTATTATCGTGACGGCGTGTGGAGCTCGTACTTTGTTCCAGGGCAGTACAGAAGACACCGTCGCCATACTAGGACAAAATATCACATTAAATTGTACTCTCTCAAATAAAGAATATATCACCATGAACACTTACAACCTTGTATGGATCTACACCAGGGTTGAAGGATATAACTCAGTTGACCTGGTGATTAGAGGAGATAATCTAAATGGAGTCAGCATGTACACCTCATCAAGCGGACGCACATGGACTCTGCACATTACGAAACAGTCAAATGAAACACAGCGGAAAAATACAGCAGCTACGCCTACAAAGTGCGGGCAAAGAAACTCAGATCAGGGCGCTCCAATGCAGCCAAAGTTAAAATTTTGTCGTCATTTAATACGTCCGTTACCCCAGATCGCCAGCAAAAGACAATAGGACAATCTGCCTCGTTTACTTGCAGAACAAATCCAGCTGCTTTGTTTAATGCGACACATTTCTGGTATAGATATATAAATTAGTCATGGAACGATCTGCCTAATGAAAGATTTAATTTATCTGTCAGTGGAGATGCGTTCACCATTTTGGAGTTAAACCAAAGTGACGATAGAACCTGTTATGTATGTAGTGTGTACACAAGAAAGTCATACAATACATTGTACAGTAAAGGAGGCTATTTGATCGTTGACCCACAATCAGATGAAATCGTTGAATCCAACGCATCGCGAGAAACTAAAGGTTCATCCACAGTAGATAGATACTCACCAAGAGACAACCGTCTACCAATCACTACACAGTCACGGGACTCGATTGGAACTGGTTCGACACCGTCTCCTTAATCTTACACATCCACAGTAGATAGATATCCACCAAGAGATAATCATCAACCAGTCTCTTCAGAACCAGACACACGACTCGATTGGAACTGGTTCGACACCGTCTCATCAACCTTTCACGTCCACAGTAGATATATATTCACAAAGAAACGATATCAGCTTTAAAAGTAATTATTCCAAAAATTATTGACCATAAAAACTTACTGTTAATATTATTAAACATTGTCAGAAACAACTTCCTTGAGGTAATGTAAGTTTAGAGAAAAAGCTAATTTTTTCACCAACACATTTGAATCTGAGAAAGGTTTCAGGCATGAAGCTTTCTGTATGCATGCGAAAACACACAATTTTATGCAACAAGTGTGGTTATCTATTCCACTGTTTTCTTACAACTTCGATGACCTAGTGAGCCTAAAATATTCACAGATTTGTTATTTAAGAGAATAATGGTCTTTCAAAATTACCAAAAGTGAACCCTCCCTTTAAAATGAAAACGAATAATGAAGTTTTTTGTCGCATCACTCAAGGAAACGTGTTGTTTCTTTCAAGCCATGATTGTTCATATCTCATTGTTAAGTGTTAAGATAATAATCTTCTTAGTTGTAGGCTGGGGTAAATTGTTAGTAACATTTTAACATTATAACAAAATAACCAACTGCTCCCTGAATATTTTGAAAAAAAGTATTCAGCGTTCTCCCTTAACAGTGGCCCGCTGGCCAAATGCCAGTTAAAACACCCGAGGAACAGTCAAAATTATCTCCAAGTGGTCCTGCTGGCTAGTTCAGTATTGAAAAGCATCCCTATTTCATTTGAAATATGGACTGGTGAAATGACAAGCTAACTGGTCCTGCTGGCCAGTCGCTGTAAAAAGTTAAGGGCAAACCCTGGTATTTTGTATATATTTTTGTGTGTAATCCGGACGATTGCTATAAACGCATGTATACAGATTTATATTCAGATGATTTGAAGGACACATAAACCCGGAACTAACGAAGTATATTCACCCACGAAACGTAAACAGAAAGACATCTGAGAAACTATTTATAGGCCTACTTAGAGCAGTCATCAAAGAATGTCCATATTTATAAAGGTTGAATCAGGAAGTGCTTGGTGATAACATAACAGGAATTGTTGATTTATTTTAGTCTGACTTATTTTGTCCACGTCAATCAATTGTTTGTTGGCACAAGATATCTGGACGTGTCTACAGAATGATATGTCCGTCTGATCACAGAATGGTTTAAGATTCTTAATAAAAAGGAGATGACAGAGGGACAAAGAGATACAAGTTATATTATTATCTCTGGAATTTAATTTCTTACTGGCTTTGGATGGCCTTTTGAGTTAAATGAACAAATGGTTTCATTATTTACTTTGTAATTGACAAACGCCTTTCTTATTCAATGTTTTTTTTTTTACATTTAATTAACAAACCAACCAACCAATCAAATCAATCTTAATATAGCACGTGACTCTTGACATTGCAAGTTTATTTTAGAGCTAAAGAGTTTCTCTTACCTCTTACATGGAAGATCATTCTTTATTGATTATGGCGTTCAGTGTTTAAGCTTTCATTTGCGTGAAACTGCAGTACATATTTCAGACTTAAATGAATCACTACCGTGACATGGTCAAAGTGATTTATTTTGTATAAATAATATAAAGTATTTGGTTGCACTTGAACCTACTTAGAGTAACGGAAGCTGAAGTAGATTTATTTTTAGTTATAAAATTACCTTTGTGTATTATAGTCTTAACATTTCTAAACGCAAAACTAAATATTTTAGTACAAAATTGCTTTTATTTGGGCAGTAAGCTTTTTCACCATAATGTACAACTTTCAGTAATTTTTTGTTAAACCATGGATTTTAAAGAAGTAAATTTCAAAAATATTAAATTACATATGTGTCAACTGATTATATTAACTAATCAAATCAAAAGAATGCTTTTGTTCCAAACAAGACCTTTTGTGAAAAGGAAAGGGCGTGACTGCTGGACTGGACCGGAACCAACAGACCACAACTAGTTGTGACATCTCTCCGATATACGGCTTGCACACAGTCTAGATTATGATATTGCAAACAGCAACAACTTTACAATATATTTATATTAGTAATAACGATAATAATAAGAATATAAATTAAAAAGGTGTTATTATGAATACTATTTGATCAAGTTTGATTATCATCATAAGCGAATGAGGAAAAACTATTCAGAAGTATTATTATTATAATTTGGGGAGGCTGGGCGGGGGAGGCGATGATGGGGGGGGGGGTCGGTGACGTCGGGATCTTTGTTTTAAATACGTAAATTAATGTTACCTACTCCATCAAGCATTGAGCTCATTTACAGTCAAATACCCCTCATACCTACTTTGTGAAGTGTAATGTGTATTTTAGTTGTCCAGATTGTTCATTTATAAACAATTACCAGTAATTATCGTAATTATAAGTTCATTAACAATTTTGTAATTATCAGTACAGTAATAACTTTGTAATGTTCAGTATACAGTAATTTGGCAAGTATTGGTTCAGCAATTGTATTATACCGCACGTACAGATCCTTGTATTTTGATTAGCAGAACACGCCTCACGCGTCATCTTTTATTTTGGCATTCATACCCCAGCGACGCTCCATACTGAGCGATTCGCAGTGTCGTTTCCATAAAAATCGTTCTTGCCCCCTCGTCCCAATGAGTCAAGTTCATGTTCTGGGGGACAAGGTTTGTGTCCAATTGGAACAGTCCACGTTATTTTGAAGGGTTCTGCTCTGTGTTTATTGTGAAATAATTTTTTTTTGCAAGGATCTGTGTGTGAGTTAAAGGCACTGGACACTGTTGGTAATTACTCAAAATAATTGTTAGCATAAAAACTTAATTGGTAACGAGCAATGGAGAGCTGTTGATAGTATAAAACATTGTGAGAAACGACTCCCTCTGAAGTAACGTAGTTTTTGAGAAAGAGTTAATTTCTCACTCAAATAATAAAAGACTTCAGCTGAAGCCTTTTATTATGCATCTGAAAGCACACAAAGTAATGCAACAAGGGTGTTTTTTCTTTCATTATTCTCTTGCAAATTCGATGACCAATTCAGCCCAAATTTTCAAAGGTTTGTTATTTTATGCATATGTTGGGATACACTAAGTGAGAATACTGGTCTTTGACAATTACCAAACGTGTCCAGTGCCTTTAAATAAAACAAATATTGATTGCATTTCGTTCGTTTATTGTCGCAGAATATCACCACTCGGGGAAATGTGGCTTTTTCAACCGGCTTCCTCTGCGACAATGCGCTCACTTGCATCAAATAATAATACGTAACCAGGCTGATTTGTTAGAAAAATTTCAAATGTTTACACTTGTTGAATATATGGAATTTGAATCCATTTTTTTTTATAGAAATAATTGCATAATTCCAAAATTTTCCAATGCATTGCTGCATTAAATTGAACAAACATTGAGTAATCGTTGTGAAATTAAGAACAGTTTTGGTTAGGTTTGTTTTTACCAAACGAACGCTTCTTACGTAATGGCTTTAAGTTATTAGTTTAACTTTGTTTAATGTCTCATCTTAAACATGAATTCAAGGTTGAGTGAGTCTTTAAATAATATAAATTGAACAATCGAATAAGTATTAAAACGAAGAGAAATTGATTAATACCTTCCATGTCACCATTAGAATCTCCGCACACGCGTACATACACAAACTGTTTCCAACAGTCAGTTTGTATTTTTTATTTTATTTATTTATTTATTTATTTATTTATTTATTTTTTATATATATATATATTTTTTTTTATTTATTTTTTTTGGGGGTGAACTTAATCTTTCAATTGTTCTAAGCGATAAGATAAGAACATTTAGACTCAATAAAAAAAATAAACCCGTCAAGCCATCTGGAATACATCTGTCGAAGACAAAATTGATTACATCCAGGTGTGATTTAGCCCAAGGTTAAGAGATATTTACAATTCCTTTGGGAGTTGTTAAACTTCGGTCATTGATGGAAGTTATGTTTAGTCAAAGCATCAACCCATGATAATTTGTCATGTCCGTGATCTTGGCTAGGTCTCAATAGGGAACTTGGAAATAAATGTCTGCCATTTTTAAAACAGATTGTTCGGTGGAGTAAACAATTTATTTTCAAACGGCCTTTTGACACCAGTACGATGATGTCACCGAGGGTTTAAATATTAAGTAATGTGCAGTGCACTAACTAACAGTTGAAGTAAGCTCAACTTTTATATTGCTTACGCTGCTTTAATATTTACTGGAGTAAAAAAAAATATAGGTCAACATCATAGACATTACTTATATATCTATGTCATTCTTATTGTATCTGTTATTGTAAGCAGGAAATAAATAGTTTAAACAAATACTGGAGTTTATTTTTCTTTGATTTGTTTTCAATATTTGCTTCCAGCAATCCGAGGTGTTTCCCCTTTCTTTTTCCTGTGAACCATATTTGAAAAAAAAGAACAAAGCAAACAGACTAGATTTCATTGAGTTAGTTTTTGAGATGTTTTGAGTCAAAGACGTTGATCATTCCGTGTCAATTCAACACGCTTTTGGACCTGACCGTCACGGATTAAAAATGAAATCTGGTGTGCGGGTTGGACTCAATGAGAAACCCCCAGAACCTAAATTTTTTGTCGTTCGGTTAATGATTTTTTGAGATATGGGTTAACGAACTTTTGACTAATAAGCATGACCTGCTGTTTGGACATCTCCAAAAGTAAAGCACACACAGAGATAAAATTTACATCATTTTAAAGCTCTTGAAATGAGCTCCTGTAAAATTGTTTCATTGCCAATAGTTTATTTTCAGGGCATGTCGGAAGGTAGAATGCCGTATTAATTCAAATGCAAAGATAATCTTTTTTCAAATTAGGCCTACATATGTTTGACATCGACAATCTACAAGATTCAAATGTCCAATAACAATGACATGGCCCGCATTTGAATATACAAAATCAAAGTTATACCGCAGACCACAAAACAATTACCCCAAAATACGACCTTTGACCTTGATTTGCGAATATGCGTATTTTTCACAATGCACAGTTTTTTCCTCAATTTTAGCTTAAGATGTAGGCAACATTTTCAGAAAGATTTGGGATGGGCACTCTTACAATCCCCGTGCATGTTGTATAAAAGCGTGGCAAACCTTCCCAAGAAGGGTGTACACACTTTCCGAACCTAGTCCACACCTAATAATTATGTTAATCAACTATTGGCAATGAATGACTCTCTACCTAGACGTGGGACCAGGTGGATGGAAATAAAGACATGAATATTCATGTTTCGTTTGGAGGTTTGTCCACACAGTCGTCTCCCGAATAGTAGACATATTTAATACATTCGTAGAACCCCATTATTAGTTTGCTTTGTTCCAACAAGCAATGAACACAAAATAATTGGTAATTACCTTGATCGTTTAATCTTTTAAAACATTTTCTTTTCAAGAAATGCATTGTTTTGAGTTCCCATAGTTTTGGTAAGGGGCCACCACCTTCTATCAACACTATTGCTCTGCCCCAAATAAGGTCAATACTTGACTATTTATTCCAGATAGTTTAAGCAATGTCAGGGTGTTAATTTTGAGGCAAACAATCAGACATAGAACATATTTAACATCAATTAGCATTTTGTTATAATTTCTCAACCCCCCTTTCAAAAACTGGCAAATGTCGTGCTTCTGCCTAAAACTGTACAACTCTTGCTGGGCAGCTGCACTAGGACATAATAAGCCCTGCACAAATTGTATTACAAAAAGGAATGGAATTTTGTGCTTTTGTGCAATAGAATAAAGAAATAAAAAACTTAAAACAATCTAAAAATACCTGTTCCGACTGTATAAGGTCGCTCAGCTAATTATAATCAACTTGACATTTACAATTTAACTACAATTTATGTTCATAATAGCTAAATATTATAATCCATGGCTACTTTATTTGCTTTTACTAGTAAAATATAATCTGAAAAACAAATATCAAATATTGAGTGACCGTCCCCTTTGTTAAAAGTCAAAATAAAGTAGTAAATATCCCAAACGAATTATGATCATTATCGAAATAAAATTGAAAACTATTGATTTACAAAGTTTGTACAAGTACCAAATCTCCAGAGAAACATTTCTGTCAGAAATGCGGTCAAAAACAGGAAAATGGCCAGAAACTCAAATCCTCACATTGGCCGGAAATCAACTCGGCCTGTTAGGAACGTGAAACATTCTCCATTTCTGGCTAAATTCACTCAAAAGTGACTAATGGGATAATTTTAAAACAGAATGAAAAGGAAATGGCTTTTTCGGTGTTACCATTATAAGCTAAACAATCAGAGCCCAATTTCATGGCTCTGCTTACCGCGGAATTCTGCGCTTTGGAGCCCCTTGTAGCACGTCATTCTATGATACATAAGCGCAGAAGTCGGGCCCAGGGCTCGATTTCACAAAGAGTTCAGACTGATCGTAACTGCAAATCCATCGCAGTTGCTTAGCAAAGAGTGATGTTACAATACAAATCACTATGGTAAGATGAATCTTAGTGCTTTGTGAAATCGACCCCTGGTTTACCTTGTAAATACACGATTTTGAGGATTATAACGCAAAAGATCGACTTATGTCGCAGTACGTCACAAAATGGTTGGTAATGATATTTGATTTTGTTTGAAATATTTTCTTATTCTGCTACGAAGGTGACGGTTGGTCTTATTTACAACTAAGCAGCTAAACAACTGAGAGCGATGAAGTTTATCCACTCAACGGGCACGATGCAAATCTTGACCATTTTTCGGTCAATCGAAAAATCACGCCTCCGCTACTAATATCATTACAATGAATCGAATTACTTTCAATCTGAAAGCTTACTCTTCTATCAAATGCATGGCGATGGGGCAGGAGATTCTGTCTCCCGGAGATTATATCCCCCTATACGGCGAAATGTCTAGAAATCTTGTCTGATAGCGCCCTCTTTAGAATCAACTTCCTTCAACCCAAGTTATTTTATCGTATGGGGGACATACATGCCGGTGGGCAACATCCCATACGACACCGTCCTATTCCAATCCTTCAGATGAAATCGTAAGCTTGAAACATCGTTAAAGTTAATAACACATCATTTGAAGACCCCCTGGGAATCACCATGGCTATTTCGATTGCTGAAATCGAAATAAGTCCCTTAATATTGTCATGTTAAATCATGATAGGCAATGTTGAAAACTAGATGAATGGTACACTTATTGTTTTCCCGGTCATTGTAGGCAAACAAACGGCAAATTTGAAACGTTCCCCATCGAAATTGAAATGATTGATTTTCGTCTTATGGGGTGGGAAAGAATTTCCTTGGGACCAGAATCTACTGCCACATCGGATACCAATTTCCTACAAAAGCAATGATATTACCATTTAGCTCAAACTAAATCGATTTAGTTCAGAATAAAAGAGTTTGTCTCTTGGCTACTGCATTTGCTTTGAAATCAAACATTATACTTGCAAAGTATAATAAAACATATCTACATCAATTTAACTCACTGAGAGTTTAAGAGCAGGTCAAGCCTTAGAGTCAAAACCAAAAGCATTAATCAAAAACTTATAGAGTTTGATCAAAATTCAATGTGCCAACTTTCGAATTAACGCAATCAAATAACCCTAATATAAAATGTGCACATTATTCTAAACAAAAATCCAGTTTTCTTTGAAATTACTTAATCGTATAATAAGCAAACATGATGAGATTTTAAAAGGTTGGTTTGTTCTTTGAAATCTAGAATTGCAAAAAAATTGCTTTTCCAAATACATACTTTTAATTAGCGAATAAAATCCTCCATCCTCCGGTGTATTTGAAGGAGACCACTAGAATAAAGATGGTTTAAACTGAGTTTACGATATAAATGAGGTTGAGTCTGAAGATAGGGTTCGATTGCAATACGTCACGCGATTCAATCTGATTTAATGCGAGATAATGTTATGTTTCCCATTCTGCTGTAAAGTTGACGGTTTGTCTTTTACTGCACGTAACTTAGTTGCAGCAGAGCAGCTCGAAACGCAGAGCGATGTTACTACCATGCCACTCAACGGGCACGATGTGAATCTTGACCGCCAAGACGGGCTTGAAGAAGCGCCTCTCCACGATGCTGTTTATATCGGTGTTGCCATTGTATATCTAGGTGGGATGATAAAAAGCATTTTGTTAATTGCATTAAAAAGGCCCATTTGATAGGTTAAGAGGTTAAGAGGTTATGTTCTGCCTTATCTCAATGATTTATGTCTGCTAAACCAGTCTACTGTCGGCACAAGATCACAAAAGCCCATTGAACCTAGAGCGATGGTCAGACACAACATGCCTTACCACTAAGCTGTGACTCACTCACACAGAGATAGGATTTGGTGCATGTGCTATGGGATTTTTTTTTCACCACCCCTCCTGACCAAATTGACGATCCCTGTTGATTGACACCCCTTCTAAAACTTGTGTAATGGTACACTGCAGGATATTATGGAGTATCACGGGGTTGGGATCTACCATTTTGTAATGGTTATGTTTTTCTTGATATGTGCCACAGCTCTGTGGTCACGTGCCTCTTAAGATGGGTTTGTCGTCTGGAGGAAAAATGATATGAACATAAATTAAGGCTTTATCATCATACATGAGTTTGACCAAATTGGTTTTTCACTTCAAGAAGACAAGCCGGTGAGGGCGGTTCAAACTGCACTTTGTACTTAGTCACCCACCGGAACTTTCCACCACTACGCCCTTGTGTGAGTACCCCAGTGACGTAGGTCGGGTTGCCCAAATCCACCTGTATCTACCATGCTCCTATGATACTAACATCAAGCGGTATCTTGTCGAGACGGTCACCAGCTGGAGTTGACTTTATATTTCTGTCCCAGTTACTGATGCGAAGAGACTCTCGTCGGGGATCGACCCATCTTCAAGACCGAGTTTCTCTGAAAATGTGGGATAAGAAAACTAAAAGTTGTTTCTACACTGTCCAGATCATTGCCCGGATATTTCCCAAGTTAAAACTCTTTAATATAAAAAAACTGCATGCATGTTAACACATTATTTTGGTTCTTAGAGCCTGAGTCTTTTTTTTATGCAATTGCAGTAATTACTACAAAGGCTTATTGGCTTCAACCGTGACCATTATACTGACAGGTTTTGGTTAACTTAGGGCGCTAATAATTATGTGGGCATAAGGCGATCAAACTTTTCAAATCACTTATGATTGAATGGTCCAACTCAAGTTGATTCAAATCGGATTGAATGTATACTGAAGGTTTGAAGATGGCTACTGAGAGAGCTTGTCTGATTTTCCCAGTAAGATTTGTCCACATCCTAGGTTCATACAGCGATAGAAAAGGCACGATTCCCCCAACTACGTTTGACCCTTGGAATGCGAAGGACAGAATTAAAGTTTGTGAGCAGGGAACGCAAGCTTTGAGCAGGTTCTTTGATGGACAGCTTGTCTTTGATCTAATTATGTTGGAGAATTCAAGGCATTCAGGCAACGGAACACAAGTTACTAAGCTCTTGATCCTGCAGGTAGCCAATGCAGGATTTGCAGGATTTATGTCACATGATCAGACTTTTTAGCACAGACTACCAGGCGAGCTGCCCAGTTTTGAACTATTTAATGTTCCCATTATATTCGGGGATCAGCTGGTACCAGGGCAACCAGTTGTTTGAGCCTGGGTTAAACGTTTTAAACGATTTTTAGTGAATGTTTTTGTCTTTTTGAACAATAGTCTAAATGTTCCCTCCCCCAAAGTTCAATGTAAAAATATTTTAAGGGAGCTGAAAGTAGTAATTGATATTCCATGCTTGAAACAGCAGAGATTGTACGTTGGACTTCCAAAGAGATGCAGTACGTAGTCTGCCTCGTTGTTCTGCATCTTAGCAAAGCGAGAGTTTATGGATGGGTGTGAAGAACAAGAAAGCCTGAAAACCAGAAAACTTCATGAACACTATGAGACACTGAGTCATCAACAGAATCAGATGGGAGAAAATTACAATCTGACAGTCGTTCGTTGTCCGTTAATACAAAGCAGTGCAAGCAAAATTTCTTCTGAACAGGTGAGTCAATCGTTGTCAACTGAACGTTGAGTCAACTGAACGTTGTCGTTGCATCGTGTTGGTGTGGGCAGGTGCTGCTATAGTGCCACTGCTGCTAGTGCTACAAGAACTTGAAGAAGCAGAAGTAGTATTAGGCGCATGCCTCCCGAACGGGGCTGTCGACGATGATGGCGATGATGTTGTTGCACTTGATTCAAGTCTTGAACAACTTGAAGTTGCACTCGTTGAAGTTGAACAGTCCCGTCCTCCCTCCCCCTTGATCTGCTGTTGAATTAACTCCCTAAATCTAGGGTGAGAAAGCAAGGTCTCCCCAACATCTGTGAAAGGCACAGACATGTTTGTAATGGAAAGGGAAGGTTTTTATGTGGAAAACGCAACGGACTAGTATAACTAAGTAGGTACCTCCATGCACACAGCGGCCCGCCCGGCCGCAGAGAAAAATTACGCCGCCCGGCCTCCCTGAGCTGTCACCCTTTTCCCGCGCGAAGCGTGCGCATGACAAGGGGCCATACTAAGGCTTAATTTTCGGCTCGATTTTCGTTCCCGATTTAACAGGCCTCTCCACCGTTGACGGCTGTTGACTTCCTTTATATGAGACGGGTTTTGCTTTTATTTATGGGTGCCCATGTATTATATATGAGTGTCATGTATACAATATGAATCTATGTCCAATATACAGAGGGCGCTGTTCAATATACTTGTGTTGGTTTTTTATATTTGATTTTTGCTCTTATAAATATGTATGGTTTTGCTTTTATATATATATGTGGGTTTGCTCTTTTATGTTCATGGGTTTGCTCTTATATATATGGGTTTGCTCTTATATAATGGGTTTGCTCTTATATAATGGGTTTGCTCTTATATAATGGGTTTGCTCTTATATAATGGGTTTGCTCTTATATATATGGGTTTGCTCTTATATATATGGGTTTGCTCTTATATAATGGGTTTGCTCTTATATAATGGGTTTGCTCTTATGTAATGGGTTTGCTCTTATATAATGGGTTTGCTCTTATATAATGGGTTTGTTCTTATATAATGGGTTTGCTCTTATATAATGGGTTTGCTCTTATATAATGGGTTTGCTCTTATATAATGGGTTTGCTCTTATATATATATGGGTTTGCTCTTATATAATGGGTTTGCTCTTAAATAATGCGTTTGCTCTTATATAATGGGTTTGCTCTTATGTAATGGGTTTGCTCTTATATAATGGGTTTGCTCTTATATAATGGGTTTGCTCTTATATGATAGGTTTGCTCTTATACAATGGGTTTGCTCTTATATAATGGGTTTGCTCTTATATAATGGGTTTGCTCTTATATATTTGTTACTGCTCATTTAGTCATAAACGGCCCCGTATACGCCCAGGTAGTAGTAGTAATAAGCAGGACAGTTCTTTTCAGAACTGAGAAGTCTCCCGAATTCCGAAAATCTGCTCCGCGGTAGTATAAAAACTGCAAGACAAGTTCTTGATAGGTATCAAGACAAATATTCAGTACCCTTTGTCTCTGGCTGGTCTTTGACGATTACATATGGTGGCCCTGAAGGGACATCGAACATATATATTAACGTTAATATTTACGTAAATATTCACGGTTTTTGCCCCAAATCGCAAATATATACGTAAATATTTACGTAAATATTGTCCGTGTCGCGAATATTTACGTTAATACTCACGTAAGTATTTGCGATTTGTGCCCCAACACACAAAGAAGTTATTTACGTATATATTCACGTAAATATTCAAGATTTGTGTCCGAAATCTGTACGTAAATATTTACAAGAATATTTGCGATTTGTGCCCCCGATCGCAAATATTCACATAAATAATTTGCAATTTGTGCCCCGATCGTAAAAGAGTCCAGCCAAGTGATCTGAAACAATATCGATGTGGTCTTATCTCTTATAAAACAAAACTCTGGTCTTATTCTCTCCCTGTGACCCTCATCACACCATCACTAATCAATGTCAGTGTCCAGCTGCCTCATCGTCCAATAAAATGCTACGTTCCAGTGTGAAAGTCGTATTTGAAAAAGTGCGTGAGCAATTTAATGTGCAAAAAAAAAAAAAAAAAAACACAAACAAAATGTGTAGAAAAAAACTAAGCGAGGAGTGTTTTATCGTTTTGTTGTGTTTTCAATTTAATAGGAATGTTAAATGCTGCACGGGAACGGGAAAACATGTGTCTGGGGTAAATCTAGAAACAAAACTGTATCACTAGTTTCATGTTTTTTGGGGGGTCAGGAGTCATGTGATTGCTTACGACCTTATTTTACTAGAACAACAATTTCTCTATGTGCCTGGAAGAAGGGCGTAGAGTCTTATATGCCGTTCTCCCGGGCACACGACGCATGTAGAACCAAAACGTATATCTCTATTATTTTGTATTGGAAGTACGGTCACCTTTTGTACTTTAAAGTTTATCTACTGATGTTAAACAATACTAGACTGTGATTGAATGGACACGTCTATATTCCGATGTTGTATGTTTCCTTTGATGACGATGACTCTGGGGCTTACCAAAGTTTCACACATATTCCAGATATTGTCTTCCCAGGTAGTACACTCTGAAGATTCTGACAATTACTGCCAACCCATTATAATGTTGTTTATAATTACTGTACATTGAGTTATAAGATGGACGAGTTCTTGTCAATTATAAGGAAGTAAATGTGGAACTAATGAGGAACGAACACACTCAAATATATACACAGAACACTCATAAGAGGAATTATATTGGATTGTTTCGTTATTTATTTTTACTCGGAAAAAACGTAACTTATTATGAGCGCTACAGTTTAGAATCGACTATAGTTAGTTTTTACGATAAGATAACTATTTATCTGAGCAACTATTCTCTATTCTTAAGACAAAGGTTTCAACTTTTCCCAGGAATGAAAGAGTATAAGTTGTTAGAGCAGTTTGAAATAAAATAGTAATTTGTTGCAGTATTGATATTTAACTATAGCTACAGTTAAAACAAATATTAATAACGATAAAAGTAAATAAATGCTGCCATTGCTTTTCAGCCATATCAGGAAGTATCCTCGATTATCTTTGAATATTAAGATTGTTTCCTTGATTTATAGAATTGCATATAAACACAGATTATTAGTTTAATAAAATCAGTGTTTTGAGCGATTCTGTAATAAGTTGAGAGGAAGAATGTTGAGGTTTGGCATTTTTAAGAATTTGTAAACATGGATCTGGCCCAAAAGTCAAAATCATTCACCCCTAAAAAGAACTTAAATTTAAGTGTTCTCCTAATCAGACAAAACAATATAGCGACATATATTTTCAAACATGTAAAGTATAAGCTCTATAATTATAGACTCCTTTATTTTCTGCGTCTTCAGCGATATTTTCTGATAGCAAATACCCTTTACCTGCCTTTTTGAGATAGGCCTATCATTATACGAGAAACATTTAAGTCTAAGTAGTAAATTAGTAAAACAAATATAAAAACATTATGTTGTTGAGCAATTAAACAATTATCATATTAAAGTAAATTTGTAGACAGCTCGAAAGAGGAAAACATACAATATTGTGTAATTATTACCGAAAACTTGATATTTTGTATCGAATTTTGATAAGAGGGAAAGGAGAACATGTTATTATTATATCAATAATCGCCGTGTTATTACTGCGCTACTCTCATGTTGTCTGCAGTAGAGAACTGATTGATACTAAGCCAGCTTATTGCATCGCCTGAAGCAAACAAGTTTGGTCGCTTTTCTTGTTTGACTTGCATCCGAGTTGACCTAAATATTGAATAAAATTTCAGCAAGCTGTCTGTTCGTGCATTGCCTTGTTGGTTGTTACTTTCAATTTGCGCGTATACAGAGTTTACAAACCTGGATCTGGCACAAGCCAAAGTCAATTATCGTCTGACAATTATATACACAGATCAAAGAACAAAGAAGCAGAAGTAACAACAAGTAATCAGTTAAAACAAAAGCAAATTACAATGTAGCTAAGGAGGATCACCAAGAGATACTGCAACAGAAATGGAACACTCGATAAAAACAGGGCTGCTGCAAACTGCTCACCAACCCAAATGACCTTTGTAAACATTCAAGACACGTAAATGGCCTGAGGTTATTTTACAATTGTAATAAGTGGACAAATATTCGGTATATTCTGTCTTTTATCGCTCGAAAAATTAATATTCATGTTAAATAAAAAATAATAATTCCTGTTCGAAGAAACTTTAAACAGTTCTTCTACACGGATCGAAAAATATCCACATGATGATCTCACATAGTGTGTGGTTGATACGTACTTTCTAAACGGAAGATGTTAAATATTTAAGGCTAGTTATTTATTTTAAAACTATTTTTTGTTGTTGTAAGTTTAATATAATACTCTTCCTAACAATAGTTCTGTTCAATCACCATGAGAACATTTCATCACTTGAGTTTATCCTGTTTCAGTGCAGGAATAGAAAAACCGCCTACAGTGGTCAAGGATTATAAGCACTTTATTACGATAACGGCGATCAAAATAATCTATTGTGGGTTTGAGGCTATTTTCCCGAATTCTAAATCAATTCAAGTGGAAGGTAATTATCTCGAGGATTGGTACTGGTATGACTTTACTTAATGAGTGGCAACATAGTGAGTGGTATGGTGTTATTATTGTGGAGTGGGTCGTATTTTCATCTCGGTGGTTTTGAGTGAGTAATAATGCCCCTTCCAGCGAAACCAAAACTCCCCGACAACAAGTCGTGGTCCCATTGAGATACAACCCGTTAAGATTAGAATAGCTGCAGCCACCGTACCACCAGGCGCCGTGGATGACTGGGCACAGTTCCCCCCCATGCATCGTTGTCTCTGTCTTTAGTAGAGAACTGATGGTTATTGTTGTGTCTCAGCGAGTCACCTGCAACAAAGAAAGAATACTTTAATTTTAACGGACGCGCAAGAAGAAAAAAAACTTTTAATTTGAGATTGTATTATTATTATTTTTTTATGAAGCAAATTGTAGTGTTGAAATACTATTTTTAGTTTAATTTTCAACGACAACAAAATACTTTCGAAACAACTTGGAAACGTATCGATTTAATGATTTGTCTTCGCAACTTATGACTTCTTTGAGTATGAAACTTATTTTTCTCTTGTTAAACGTAGGGTCATAGATAATAATAATAATAATAATGATCGGTTTTTATATAGCGCTTTATACACCATGTCTCAAAGCGCTTCCAACATTATTACCCTGATCACTGGGCCATTTTATTGTATCATTCTTTTCAAATGCTTATAAAACTGCACTACATTGATAATCTATGTCCCTACCTTTAATTAAGCCCAACAAATTAACATTGAACTTGTATTTATCTTGAAAACAGTGTAAGTCACTGCCCAATGTGTACCATCAAGGACAGCGTCACTGCTTTGAATTCATTACTATGAACAAAAAAGACCGATTAGAAATCGATTAGATATTAAAAAACACTGCCAGTTGCACATGTACGCAGACGACTCAACAATAATATGTAGCTCCTCCAACCGAGAGGAAATCGAACGTAGCCTCAATACAGCCATGGTAAATATTTACGATTGGGCCGCCAAAAAGAGGTTGACAATCAATGCTGCCAAAACTAAGTCAATGATCATCGGCTCTAAACACAAGGTAGCTTCAACTGACCTTAACATTGTCATTTATAACGATCCATTTGAACAGGTTACCTCTTTCAAGTGTTTAGGTGTTATAATTGATGAATCACTCACATGGTCTCCTCATATTGATTACATTAAAAATAAAGTTTCTTCTAAATTAGCCATGTTAAGTAGAATTCACCACAACATTCCAAAACGCAGTCTGCACACTTTGGTTAAACTGTTGTATTACCGAGTTTGGACTATTGTTGTACGGTTTGGGGAGGCCGATACAACGCACATAGTAACCTGCTGAACAGACTGTTGAAAAGAGCCACCAGATTAATCCTTGGCTGCCCCTACCGAACTTTCTCAACTGATATGTTTAATGAATTGAACTTGTTATCTTTTGCCGAGAGAATTCGTTTAAAACAAATTATTCTAGTGTATAAATGAATACATCATCTTTGCCCAGAGTACATGGCAAAACTATTCATTCACTTCACAAACAGCTGTTCCACTAGACAAAATGACAACCTTACTCTGAGAGTTCCTATGGCCAAGAAAGAAAGCTTGTGCTCAAGCATTGCTTTTTCTGGGGCCAAAATGTGAAACGATCTGCCAGTTTATATTCGGTTTGCGGTAACACCATGTGTAAAAATATATATTTTGCTGTGTAGATTTTGTTCTTTAGAGAACTTGTCTTGCTTTTTGTTTTACTACCGCGGAGTAGATTTTCGGGAGACTTCTCAGTTCTGAAAAGAATTGTCCTGCTTATTAACTAATACTACCTGGGCGGGAGGTAGGGAATCGGCCTGGACTACTACTTTAGCTTTGTGGATCGGGGGACTTCTCGTAATTAACTGCACTGCCGCGGAGTGAGTTCTTTGTGGTCTCAACGTTTCGACTAGCTTGCTCTAGTCATGACTAGAGCAAGTCCCCCGGTTAAGTAATCCATTCGAACGAATTAGGTTTAGTGGCGCTGCATGCCTTAAAACGATCCACTCACAACAACACTTTGCTTCAAGATTGCGGATGGCTGCATTTATTACCTGCGGTTCCTGAGTAACTTCCCACCGTCAGCCTGTAGTTGTCACTCACATCAGCGATGCTAAACGAGTCAAAGGCGGCATACCTGGATTCGTTTTCAAAGTCTGACAGCTCGACTCTGAGTTCGTAGTCGCCCTGAGCGGTCAGACGGTGCAAGTTGTCGTTCCCGAGCCAAAACTCTCCCTCTAGATTCCCAAAGCCCCGGCTATAGCTGGCAAAGTCCAAATAGAAATCAACACTGCCGTCCTTGCGCCGCTGGAATACCTGTCAAGAAACACGTAAACTTGATTGGCTTTGTCTTCACATTAACTCTTCATTCACAAAAGTGAGCGCTCCTTTCACCTCTACTATGATCAAATAATTATGAAAGCCCAATCGTGCCACTGAAGTAGGCCTATATATTATATGCGGGACCAGATTCGTTATAACGAATTAGTTATTCGTTATAACGGATTACTAATACGTAATAACGATTCTTTCGTTCGTTTAAACAAACTATGATCTCGTTATTACGAATAAGTAATCCAATAAAACGAATTGATAATCCGTTAAAACGAATTGATAATCCGTTAAAACGAATTAACCCTTCGTTATAACGAATAAACATTTGGCTACATCCACGGTGTGAGTGTGCGGCCGAGCCCGACCGTCCTTCCGGCCATATCCACATAGTTCGAAATAACAGATTACTAAATCGTAAAAACGAATAATTATTTCGTTATAACGAATTTTTAATTCGCTATAACGAATTTGTAATTCATTATAACGAATTAGTTCCCGCTGATAATATATACTTCAGTGGCATGATTGGTCTTTCGTAAATAATCGATGTGAGGCAAATTATTCATTGCCACTAGACAGTCCAGTCCGTGCGCAGGGTATTAGATAATGAGGCCGACCTTGCAAGATTGGCTACAAGTGCCCGCTGGAGGGTAGTGTTGGGTCAAGATGAGTGGTAAGTTTCTTTGAACATTTTCGTCGTAAAATAAACCCATTTTCCCCCAGATTTTAGGTACCAAATACATGTGAATCTTCGTCTGAAATGTGATTAAAGTTTCACACTTTTTGTTGATTAGCTTTACATTTAGGGTGCCCCTGACTGTTTCGAGCACGATTGAGACAAACGGAGTCCATATTCTGATAAACGAAGGATCGTTCTTTCGATACGTACCACATACACTTCTGCAGGTTTAGCCGTTAATGTTTTTTCGGTGCAAAAACTTTTGCAAAAAACGTTATTTGTGCCGTATCGTTTTAGCTTACGTGACGTCATCATCAAATGGTGGGAGAAAAAGGCCTTGTGGTTTTTACTCGTTCTTACGACGCTATTTATTTTGTCATGTTTTTTGATGATCTTCGTGACAAAAATGATGAAATTTTGTTATGAAAAATATTACTAAACAGCACTTCTTAACATCATTATGGGTTTTCTATACACTACAAGTTACAACTGCATGGGTACATTGATGACTTCCTTGTCATCAGGTCATGCTTGGTGGTACTGTTATATTGTTGAGACTTTGTTAATTGTAGCTTAATTAAGACTAGTCTACTGACACGTTTTGATTTGGTCATTCTACTTGAACACATTTTTTCTCTCGCCACTTTATTCTGTATGCTTTGTTTATTATTTATAACTTCTTAAAATTGGGCGCAGTTTTTAAATCTTTGTATTCTAACTTTCCATTACAGGCCCAATTCTCTGAAGGACCTATCATGGTTTAAGGTAAAGATAGTTGGATACTCCCTCACAAGATATCTACCAGAGAATATGAACAGTGACTGGATTATTCCTAGTGTTACAAATCTGCCGGGTGCTAGAATTTCTTATGTAAGAGACACTGTCCTACATCTACCATCCATACCATGTGGTAGTTCTTTATGTTGGAACGAATGATCTGTGGGAGGAATTTTTTGATCCGTTCTTACGCAAGCTTGACTCTCTTTTGAAATCCACTCGAGAGAAATATCCAGCTGCAAAGATTGTTGTGAGTGGACTTTTGCCACGACATGATTTTATTGATGTGAATGAGAAAGTCAGAGTATACGACATTCACCTCGCAAAACTTTGCAAATATTTCAATGATTGTAAGTTTGTGGATGTCGGCAAGGATGTCATGAGCAAACATTTTTCGCTAGAGATGGCCTTCATTTAAATTTTATTTTATTTATACAAAGGCACTTGCCCCAGTGTTTATTTATTTGTATTTATGCAGTGATCACTCAGGTATTTATGTTCACTGAGCAACACTTATTTTGTTTTTGTTTTCCTTAAATGTTTCATTGGTACCAAAAGTGGCACTTGCTGCAGTGTTATTTTCATTATATTTTCATTTAAAGCAATATGTCTGCCAAATGTTGTATATAGCACATTTTTTTTTACTCATTTCATGTGCGCAGAAACGCAATAGCATTATTTTGTTATACATTTACATGTCATGCATATGCAGCTAAAAGAAACTTTAAAATAAATGTTTTGTACAATAAACAAAAGAAAAAGAACAATATTGTCATTGGTTTATTCTTGTGTTCATTAATACATGTAATTGAATATATTTTATTTGGAGCTGACCAGAATTCCCAGCTTTTAAGTTAGATTTCACAGTAAATAGATAGGGGGCAGGGTCGGGAATTGAACTTTCATTGGAAAAGTAAAACAGAACAAAAATAGTTTTGAAAGACTTTAAAACAAAACAAATAAAGATTTCATTTTGAAACTGTCAAATATGTTTGTATTCATAGCGTTGGATTGAAAGGCCATCATTTTTTTTGTCCTAAACTAGCAATTTAGCCATTGCGTTTATGCCAGTTTTGGTTTCTGCGACGTAACGATACAGATCCTTCCAAATAACTGAAGCTAAACCCGGCTAAACACCATAACAACAAAGAATAGTCGGGCACCGGTTTCTTGTCAACATAAGCCCTCGTAGATTGCATGACCGGAGCAGGGAATCGTGCAAAACCATGGTTACCTTGCGTTTTGTTACATAGTAGCTGATTAGTCAGTTGGCACGCTTGCTGCACATTCTGACCAATCACATTCGGGCTCCCATTAGACCAACGAGTAAAAGCGGATTTTTCTACCGAGAATGTTAACGCTGACGGCGACGGATACTTAGGGTGCCTCTGACAGTTTCGAGTGGCTTCAGAAAAAAACGACTACAGCGTATGAGTAAATTATGTACCTAAACACCCATGATTCAGGTTTTTCTGCACAATTTCGTTAATGCGAGAAAAGGGATTTTTGTAAAAGAGGTATACACGTTTTCCCAACGTACTGCACGCTACTGTCATGTAGGGCATCCACAGACTAATTAATAATTAATGACATCGCAGGGTTAGCGTGTGGGATGAGCTTGGGGATGAAGTACCTCTTTCAATGCACGAGACAATTTGGAAAGGCGAGTTCTTTGAATTGTTTTGCCTCCATTTGTCTGCAGGGCCATTCAGGGCAAGCGCGCCATTTGCTGAAATAAATATGCTAATAATGTTCGTTCAGCTACCTACCCGCGTACTGCAGGCATTCACGATATGATTTCAGATTGAGGCAATCCCGTATGTCATCCCGCTCTTTGGGCTACCATTGACGCTGAGTGGTGGTTCACTTTAGTTGGTGCAGCCACATTTTTGTTCTACCCTGCGGAATCCTCATTTCGGCAGTACGACCGCTTAGGCAGAACTTTACATGTAAGGTATTTTCAGTGGCCACAAAAAGTTTTAGCTACAAAAACTCACACCTCAACACTCAAACCAAATATCAATTTGTGATATGCTGATTCCTAATAACCTTAATTCGTCAATAAATCATCAATTTCTAACGTCTTGTATCACAGTTTTCAAAAATTCCAAATTCTCAATAATTCAACAACAGTCCTCAATAATTTATTACGTTTGCTCACCTGCACTTGTTCACCTGCATGTCAAAAGTATTTACAACAAAGCAGCTGCTGCACAGTAGCAACTCGCACTAGCAATTTCATAATAGAAAATCATGACCCTTACACTAGGACTCGGAGGGAAGGACAATAGAGACATTCGAATTGTTTGTTGCCACAGTTTTTTTATTAACCTGTTTCGCCAGATACCGATATTTTTTGGCAAGCTGGCATCATTAAAGCCTTACATAAAACTGTCAAACCTTATCAACTTTAAATACTATAACCAATGGACGCCCAGGTCCCACAAAATTTCCAACAGAATTGGACTCCCAGGTCCAAAGGACTCCCAGGTCCAAAGGACTCACATGTCCATGGACTCCCAGGTCCAAGTTTTAATCTTCAATGGACTCCCAGGTCCGAAACTACCAATGGACTCCCATGTCCAAAATTATACCGTCATAGGACGCCCAGGTCCTAATTCAATGGACTCCCATGTCCAACCTATATACATATACCTCTTTAAACCGGCCCCTAATCTAACCCTGACCACATGTTGCTTAAAGGGAATGTTTGAGACCATTAGCAATGCATAACAATTATATATGTTGAGGTCAACCGGAGTTCTGCTATGGAAATACAGCACAAGAACCCCAAATAGGTACATAAAGGGGGAGTGGTTGACCCCTTACAATTGATAATTATGTTGTATTATAAACCAAAGACAATTAAGCAACACTAATCAAAAATACTTCTAAAGGTTATTGTGTGTACATTTTGGGTTGGTTTCCTTGGCATCCTGTAAAAACGCCGTGCGCGGCACGCCCCAACAGGAACAACAGAAGCAACCCAAATGCAAAGTTCTAATTACTTAACGTATGAAGAAATACAATCCATAACGTCCGACAGCAGCCGGTTAGTGCCCTCAACACTGAGGTGAACCCCGTCATGTAAAAACAGAGCCTGATCTTGCCTCTGAATACCATTGTGAGGGAGAAAGATTGCCCCAGATTGCCTGCAGCACGACCGCGCCCACCGATTGATGGAGCGACGGATATGGTCAATTGCGCCTTGTTGCCTTGCCCCAAAGTAGAATAGACGTGTCAAAATTGCAGACCTCACTAAAATAGTGTTGGGATAGGTCTGCTTACAGTAATGCAAGAAATATGCAATACGCTGTCTAATCTGAAACATGTTAGAGGTAACAAGATCATTGGTGCCAATATGGATAATCAAAATATTTGGAGGTCGCGACCTCATGGAACTTAAAAGGTCTGGAATGTCTGTTAGCAACGCCCCACCCCTGCCCTCCCAAAGTATCCGGGCTGGAACATTAAGCGGCTGTTTGGCTCGCCGGACAATGGAGTCCCCAACTATCCACACGGTATGGGTACCTAGTTACAGAAATAACATCACAAGAAAACATGAGCCATGAGTAGTAATTAAGCACAACCACTTTAGGTTACTATAGGCGATGTGGACGAATATAGCGCACCACTGCCTCTGACCAACAACGGCCCAGGTTCTGAATGTCAGATATGGGGATCCCTAATTCAAATGCAGTTGTAGCAGCACCAATCCGAAATGAGTGAGATTTGAAATTAAGTCCCCCAACCCTAAATGGCCTAATGCCTTCTGTAACACTGACCCAAACTGAAAACTGGTGAGGGGACCCCCGTCAAAGTGACAAAAAAGAATACCTTGGCATTTTGGGCGTACAGTAAGAAATGTGTGCAGTGCTGCGACTGGACAAAACGCAAGATCTTGAGCTTGTGCTAAGCGAATGATGGGGGGGGGGGGGGGGGGGCAATTGATTCGATTTGCTACATTGGGAACTAATTTCCACAGAATGCCCATGCTGCTTTGAATGACAAAAACGCACCTCCCCAACCCGAAGGGCGGATGGCTGTATTGTAAGTTTGGAATTAGCTGTGAATTCTCCCACCCGCTTAAAACCAAAGAAAACACACAGGAATGCAGCTCTAAACATAATAACCTCATACTGAGTTGTAACCGGGTGTCAGACTTAGGAGCAGCACGGCGTGTGCCATCAAGCAGTTTCGATATAATGAAATCTTTAGTTGGACCCTGATAATCATTAATTTTGTGAAAATGACTAACCCCGGCGACATATGTTGATATTGTTGCCGATGTTAATTGGCGCAGTGACAGCCAAGCTACAAATTCCCGAACCACCTGTACTGTAACTGGAAAATTAAGGGCATGCCCACCATGCTGCAAAAAATTGAGAAAATGCTTGCCAACCAGTGGCGTAAGTTTTCAAAGTGTTTGGCGACAAAGCCATAATTAGTAAGCGATTCATCTCGGATCCTACCAAACTTGGGGAAGAAGCGGTAATGGGGTCATGTGACATGCCGCCAGTGGTGCTGCTGCATGAAAACGCTCTACCTGGAAACGTGACAGAGTGTCAGAAATGTTATTAAGCACACCTGGTACATGAACAGCCTTGAAAGAAATATTAAATCTGAGACATGTGAGCACACAAATTCTCAGCAATTGCATGATCTTGGGGCATTGTGACTGTCACAGAGTGAAATAAAAGGTAGCGAATTTACTCCAGATATTGTATTAAACAGACGAGTAACTTAGTTTAGTTTGTGAATGGCCGTAGTAGTGAACATTAAGTTATTGTTAGTAAGGGAACAAGATTTTATTTTTGAGTGGCCGTGCCGCACCCTAAAAATTCCTTAGACTTAGTGAACCACCTCAAGACATACCTGGGGGTGATGTGATCTCAACAGGTTATTTGATTGGTTAATTTATTGGTTTTGCATAATGAATATTCAAAGTTTGGCTTGAGCGAGCAGGTAGAAAAGTTAAGGGGGGGGGGTTACAAACGTGTACATTCCTAAAATGTCTTGTTTGGGGTTTGAGAGGGTATGTTGGCCCTAGAGTGTAGTATTTGGCATTCGGCATCTGAATATCCAGGGGAGAGGGCGCAGCCAGCCTCGGTGGAGTTGTCTAATGAGAAGGGGCATAGCCAGCCTTTGGCAGCTAGAGTAAAATTATTGAGAGTTTTACAATGTGAAATGTTGAATGCCGTTTGCAAGGAGTATTGGAGAATTCGTATCCTGCATCAGTAGTAATTAAACTTCGGGAAAGGCCAGGACTCAAGAGTATTTCTGTAAGTTATATTTTTGTATGCAAAATTAAAATATTTAAAGTGGAACCTTGTGATTATGGTACATTTTAGAGAATTGATTTATTAATATGGACACTAGAAAGAATGATGTTCAATCATAATAGTAAGGCGAAGGGCGGTCTATAGTACCGGCAAGTTGGCCAACCGTATTTATAATTATGTTTATCTTTTCTTGTGGTATTTCACCAAAGAGTCACAATTGAACAAAGCCTCTGAGAAATCATTTTAAGTTCTTTGTCGTATATTATGAGTTAAATTATTGTAAATAGTTGAAGTAGTTAGCACGTTGTTGATTGTGTATTTATATACAGGGCTTGTAAGTTGGGAGAAGTCCAGACAGCGAGAGAGCTTGGTGGAAGCAAAGAGTTCTATGTGGTGGAAGGTGAAACTGAATGACAGTACCGTACTGAGTGAGAAGGACGGAACATACACCCCCCCCCCCCCAGACTGAGAACAGTAGAACCACAGTGGATGTAACAATGTAAATAATGTAGTAAATAATGTGCAAAATAAATATGTAAATATCAAAGAGAATTGTCAATCTAACTTTTGTGTGCGTGTGTGTGTCGATGGGACAATGGGTGTGTCTTACTGAAGGTCAAACCTAGGAGAAGGGCAAACCTAGGGCTGTGACAGTGACGTTTGACCATTAACAATATGCACTACTGCCATATTGTCTAAATGAAACAAAACCTTCCTATTGGCTAATTGTTGAGCCCAGCATTTAACTGCAACCACAACAGGATAAAATTCCAACAAGGCGATTGAAGGTGGGTTTGAAAGAACTGACGCCTGCCATCTCCCCTGAACCCACTGCCCTCGAAAATATGCCCCAAAACCAATGGTCGCTGCTGAGTCCGTATAAAGGTCAAGGGTATGATTGGATTCCCAACCACAGTTAGAAAAGGCAGAAACTCCATTGAAATGAGATAAAAATTCCAACCACATAGATAAATCCTGCTTTGCACCCTTGGAAAGACGCACTTTATGATATGATTTGGTCAAACCATGTGTCAGCGCTATTAAGCGCCTAAGAAATGCCCTCCCTGGCGCCACCGCCCGGCATACGAAATTCAGAGTGCCCACTATTGATTGAACTTGTACTAGTGTAACTGTGTGCTTAGCAAGTACCCTCTGGAGCTTACCTTTGAGTGCACTGACTTTATCAAGAGGCACACGCACCTGCATCATTTGTAAGTCGATTTCCAAGCCTAGATAAGTCAATACTTGTTGTGGGCCAACTGTTTTCTCTATGGCAAGGGGAACACCTAGTGACCCACACATTTGGAAAAACTCCTCCTATGATGACTTTACAACCCTCATGTGATTCACGAGCAAAGAAAAAACCATCCAAATAGTGAGAAATGGCAGAAGAACCTGTAATTTTCCGAATTTGGAATTCCAGAAATGTACTGAACTTTTCAAATAGTGCACAAGAAATTGAACATCCCACGGGCAAACATTTGTCATACTAAAATTTCCCTTGAAAGGTAAACCCAAGGAGTTCATAGTCAGACGGAGCAACAGGGAGGAGCAACAGGGAGGAGCCTGAAAGCTGACTTTATATCAGACTTTGCCAACCATGCACCAAGTCCCATGTTACGCACAATGTTATCTGACTCATCAAAGGATGCATAATGCACAATACAGTCATCCCGATTAATGAAATCGTTAACAGATTCTCCAGCAGGGAATGCAAGGTGGTGAATCATACAATAGGAATTAGGCTCGTGTTTAGGCACCAGTCCAATAGGTGAACATTGGAGGTTAGCAAATGGGGTGTGCCAAAAGGGCCCTCAATTCTACCCAAACTCCTTTCTTTGGAAATTTTGTCCATAACAATATTTGGAAGTGCTTTGGCTGATTTCAGACAATCAGAAAACCGGCTAATGCGAGGGCCATTATAGCCAAGTGAAAACCCATAAGTAAACCCATGTTGAAGTGAACCTGCCGCAGTAGCATTAAGATACTCTTTAAGCATTGCCACCAACACCTCGACTTTGATTTGGGTAGGTGGCACAAATTGCTATTGCATGGATGGTGACTTCACATCCTTAACTGCCTTAGCCCCAACAGCTACTTGGCGGGACATGTTTCTGTTGTCAAAACGTTGAGTGTTACCACGGCAAACATGTCCCCCATGGCCCTCACGCAAGCATTTGTCGCACCTGTGCTTAAAGCGAAATGACTTAAAGTGGCAACCTTTGACACTGTTAAATGCAAAGCAGTGCCCTTGCTTTACGCCTTGGGGCCCCTGGGGCTGTGCTGCCCGACTGGCAAAGGAGGATTGACTTACCGCAGCCGCAGCAACAGTAAGCCACAACTCAGGATCAACAACACCCCAAGAAGAGGACCAGATTTAGACATTTTTCACATGTTGAGTCACACAAATTGCAAAAGTTTGTTTTATTGTTGATTCTTGTTTATTAGGTAGTTCTTTATTACATATCCAAAATGGGACAAGAGTTTTGACCCAGAAGTGACCTAATTTGCATATTTAAATTAGGTGATATTTTCAATTTCGAGGTCAATTATCTCTAAAACTATTCATTTTCAGGACAATAAGTGTATTAGAAGTGAATAGAAACCTGACCTTGTGAATCTAAACAACATATTTATATACTCAAGTGACCTCTCTAAAAATAGAGGTCAAAGGTCAAGGCATCAAAAATGCGTAAAAAGACAAAACAATTGGTGCGATGCGCCTTGATAGCACAGCGCGGTTTAGTATCTGCACGTGTAAACAGCATGTCTCAGATTGTTGGAGTTTATCAGAAGTTTGCCGCTTTTGACGCTCTAAAAATGTAACACCAAGCTCGTCCACTACCTCACGAGACACAGACAGCACCGACCAAAGGGCAAAAGCGTAAGCGAAAAACAGTCGCTGACTTTCTCAAAAACAAACAGTCTTTTTCAAGACCACCCCATCTTCAAAAAAGAGATTTAACCAATATGTCAATGTGTCATAACGTAATAGTATTTTGCTACACATCAAGCGAATATTATTATTATTATTATCAACCCACATAATTCCACAATAAACAATGGTAAATCGGAAATATAACAAGGGGAAGTCACTCGCACAAAACCATAGAAAAGAACACTTTTCCCGCCACTGCTCAACCATGTCCCAACAAAGACAACAAAGTCTTTTAACTGATTTGGCTAAACAAAGTGAACAATACATAACAAACCTATCCAATGTTTGAACTATCTGTACATCAGAAAATCGCATTGGGTAAAGGTCTACATTTTGTGCCTACCCCATCAAACCTACGCCGTTCTCTTTTGAGTGATATAAACATTTTCAATCGAAGAATGAGAGTCACATTATCTAATGCATAATAAGACTTCTGAACCCAACCTTTCAAACCAGCCTCAACTTGGCAACCCAAATCAACATTTAGCCTAATCTCAAACTTGAGAACTATTTGGAAGCAGCCACCAAATTTGAACTTGCTCATATTCGTTTAAGACAACAAACAATATGACAAAGAATCAAAGATCAGCTCTATCTCAGTTGAAAAACAACAACAAAATCGTGATCAAACCATATGACAAAGGCAGAGGAATCTGCATTGTGAATCTCACTGACTATTTGGCCATCTTAGTTCTCAGCACCATGAAGAGCTAGAACAAGATATTACACAAGAAACTAGTCAGTTAGTACACAATGCTCTCGACCCCCTCGAACAGAAAGTGGCGTGCCTGACTATGTACTTTCTTCCAAAAATACACAAAACTCCACCACCAGGAGAACATTTCATTGGTAGACCCAATATCAGCGGATGCACAAGCCCCACAGCGAAAATTTCTGATTTCGTGGATTACTTCCTCCTTCCGATAATTACTTCGCAACCCACATATGTCCGCGACACGGCAGACATTTTGCGAAAACTAGAAGAAACTTCATTTCCACAATATGTACTCATTACTAGCATTGATGTTGTCTTCACGTACACAAATGTCCGCCAAACAGAGGCAATCAATTGGGTATGCGATGCGCTCGACCTAACCAACCACAAATATACCATCAACAAACCGCACTCAACTCACATCCGTACCCTTCTACAACTCATAATTGGAAGAAATTGGTTCCAATTTGGAAACAAATATTTCCTACAGAAAGTCGGATGTGCCATGGGCTCCACAGCCAGTCCAGAAATCTGTGACATACCCTCCATGATCTCGAAAATCAAATCCTCCAACAAGCTGAACACACCCTCACTTGGTGGCGCTATAGAGACGACATTCTCATAATCTATGGCGGCAAAATTGAAGAATTCACAAAACTGGTGAATACCACCCTCAGATTCACTTGTGAGGCCTCAAACAGCTCAATCAACTACCTTGACTTAACCATATTCAAAGGTAAAAGGTACCGGGAAACAGGCATACTGGATACCAAAGTCTATACCAAATCCACTGAAACCTACCAATACCTACATAAAACCTCGTCACATCCTTCACACGTGTTCAACGCATTTGTTTACGGGGAAACCCTCCGCTTTGCAAGAAACACAAACAACGAAAAGGATTTCGACGACAAAGTTGAGATATTAAAAAAGAAGCTGACAGCAAGAGGTTACGCCCATGATGAAGTGAACAAAAGGTATCACATCATGAACGGGCAAACATGATTCATAAGAAACCGGAAGCAAAACAAAACCCTAAAACACCTCTCGTCTTTACGACAACCTACAACCCGGCACTATTCCACAAGGATATATCACGGGCAACCAACAAATTCTGGCCTCAAATTCAGAGTGATGACACACTCGGAAGTATTTCCGAATCCACCTTTCATTGCTTTCAAAAAAGACAAAAATACGGAAAATGATCGTCCGAGCAAAGTTGCCACCAGACCCAACTGAGTCTGAAAACAACCTGGACTACCATTCTCCCGCAAATAATTCATATGAATTACAAGAAACACTTGAGGATCTGGTTGCTTTACTGTAACATACCCACGGCTATGTCTTTCCCCTCCCATACCTTGGTTGCAACCTCACATCTTTTCTAAGATGTTCAACGAGAATTACCCGATTCACTGAATCGACCCACATGTAACTGACGAGGAAGCGAACATGACTTCCAAAAGCTAGCTATTGCTGCCCAAAGGATCTGCAAAAAATATCCTTTATCTCGAAAAACACCGTTCATTACAGACCCACAAGGTAAAAAAAGGTCAAACATATTTTTGTTGAACTATTTCCCCACCACTACAAGTTTAAAATAAACACAAGTGGAAATAGTCCAGCACAGTTTACATAATTATTTGGAATTGTATTGTCACAAATACTTTTGTTTTTCAAATTACAACAAGTCAACAGATACAGCGTCACTGGTTGGGAAAGCACCAACATTTATTATTTTTATCCTCTCCAACAATCCAGCCCCAGATGCATTATTGAAAATAATACACTGTAAATGTATGGAGTATTGTGATACCATGATATGTTCGTGCAAACAAAAAAAGGGTTTTGCACCGACTCGTGTTGAAAATGTCAAGACGGACTTTGCACTAATATTCCGTTGGAGAAAAGAACACTGAGCTAGATTAAGTACACTAGAATTGTACCTTGCCAAGTATAAAGGATTATATCAAATTAATTTGATAAAATCTCTTAATTTAGTAGACCCCCCAAAAATACAAAATAACCATTTCAACCGACTTCTATGGGTCTAGCTGTGACAATGATGAATTCACTAACGCGGAACTCAAGTTTGCTGAATATTAAATAACACTGCCGGAGATAAGTGCTGTTCAAACTTACCCGGATTTGTTCACGTTTGGCAAGTGCTGCTCTAGGTTTTTCACGTCGTTCAGGTTGCTTCTTCGACTTCCCACTAATGGAAATATGTTTGGGATGGCGTTGTGTTTAAGAACTACATTTCTTCTCATGTCAAATGTGTGATACATCCCGGATTCGAAGCACGACGGCTTGGAGTGGTCGCTGCATAGAGCTGAAAAGGACGTCGGAACGGACGCGCGGATCGGACCACTCTGCCCTCGTTAGCCTGACCTTCGCTACCCATAACCGCCTATATTCCGGATCAGCTAGAAATGAGATGTAGGCTGACCCCATCTTTGGTTGTTTTGTTTCATCCAGCAGCAATGCACCTGGTCGGCATTCCGGGAAAAATACTCTTTTTTTATAAACAACCCAACGTCAGGCTCACTACTTACTTACACACGTGTAAAACGCAGGCAAAGTCGAGGGGGTCGAGAGGGGTTGATGTTCGATCAAGGCAGCGAAGTCTGCCTCGATTGACGTCACAAAAGGGGATGGGCGGAGTCACCCCCCTAAAGAACATTTTATTTTTTTAAACATATAAATCCTGATAATTAATCACTCAAAATTTTGTTGGATTGTTAGTATAGGTATACTTCATTGTTTAAAACAATTACAACAAAACTATTTACAGGTGCCTTAAACGTCTCTCGCTGGAAATCACTGCTGCACTTGTAAATGAATTATGATTTCGTGGATTATATTACTACCGGAATTCAGGTTTCTAAAGGATTAAGATCCCGTGGATTACATTCTAGTGCCGGAGATAAGTGCTGTTTTTGTGAGACTATAATTTCGCGAATTGGATTACTTCCAGAGTATCATATTTGCTACGAGTTGCTTTCAGTTTTAGAGATCAGTTTGGCTAAATAGTTGCATTCGTGACAACAATTTTCATCGCCTCTTGGATTATAAACGACCGGGGGTCAGTTTTAAAATCATGTAATTGTTTGTTTATTAAATTGGACTAAAAGGCTGCTCAGGTCACTCAGTACAAACGAAGAGCCTATTTTTTTAGTGGCAATGTGGCAATAATGTATTATCTTACCGTCCAGCCTCCGCCGTCTGTTTCCATATCACAGTACACTCTGAATAGCTCACCGGAGTCCAGCGGTTTGATCGTGTACACACCACTGCGTGTCACACCCCTTGCGTGAAGGTCGGAACAATCCTTGGATAGCCACTGGACCAGTAAACCTCCTGTTTATGTAAAAGAGATCATGATTTAATTATGAAACAAAGACACTTGGAAGATTAATGTGATACTTCAAAGAAAAGCGCCTCTTACGTCCCCCCTCTTTCAAAAAGTTATGTTGTATGTTTTTTTTATGAATTAAAACGGCACCATACATTATACTAAGATGATACATTAATGATTGCTTTTGAGGAGATTTTACAGTGAATTATTAGTCTTCCACAGTTTTGCTTCAACTATTTCAATTTCAAATCCACTTTATCTTATGCTCGTGTTCAGGCAAGTTTGACTTAGATTTCAAACAAATTAAACCTACCATTTATGAGTTTAATTAACTCAGATACAGACTCCTGCAGCTCCCCCACCTGACGCTCAATGACTCCCATTTCACTTCGAGTGTCTCTCAATTGATATGAGGTGTCTCTTAGCTCAGACAAAACCGTTTCTTGATTACCAGAGACTGCAACCTGCAACTCATCGATCTTAAGTCTTGTGTCTTCTAGCTCAGAGGAAATCGTTTCTTGATTAGCAGAGACTGCGACCTGCAACTCATGGTTTTGAGAGACTGTAACCTGCAACTCATCCACCTTACGTCTTGTACCTGCTAGCTCAGAGGAAAACGTTTCTTGATTACCAGAGACTGTAACCTGCAACTCTTCCACCTTACGTCGTGTACCTGCTAGCTCAGAGGAAAACGTTTCTTGAGTATCATTTATTGTTACTTTGAGCTCTTTCACCTGATCATTTGTGTTTATTAGTTCAATGTTAACCATGTTTAGGTAGTTTTCTGTAATACTCCTAAACTCATCTATCTTACTACTTGTATCTTGCTCACAGCAAACCGTTCTCTGACTGCCGTATGATGCAACATGTAGTTCAACTTGAGACTTCACAATCAAAACGATCAAGAGTGAACAGATAAACAGCCCCATTGTGCACACAAGTAAACAGTACACGACTTCGTGTCGTTGTAAATTGGCGTAGGAATCGACACAGGGAAATGAGGAAGAGCCTGCTTGTAAAACCAATATATACTAGTAGTAAATGGTATACGATTGAAGGTTGTGTTCTTTCATCCTGTATTGAGCAATATGCTGACCTGGATTCTTAAGGGTCAATCCATAGAAACGAAAACAAATTGAAGCTGAATAAATATTTACGGACGGGTACAACTACAGACATGAACTAAATAGTTCAGCAGACTACGTTTGGAGGTCTAGTAAACATCCACATAATTCATACGACAGACAATCTTAATATGGACGACCATTTAATACACTTCTCTTGATACTCCGTGCATTTTGAAATGTAAACCTTTCCAAACTACAGAAAACTGTTATTTGCTCTGAAGATTTTCCCGATACATTCAGTTTATGTAAAATTAACATTACTGTTACATTGTGGGTCGTCATATTACATACAGTGCATACGTTTACTAAGCTGTCTTGCTCAAAAATTTCTAAGCACCGATACATTTTTCTTAACAAAAATAAATCACTTGCCAAATAAAGATGATGTATTGTACATCGTCAAATTTACTCACAGAAGACGGTCGTAGGATTCTAATCATAGAGTCGAGTTATTATCTCTGACTCATGTTATTGTTACCACAATAATGCTTGGCACAGTGCACTGTTGAGACTGATAGGGTGGCTTTAAGAGAAGAAGGCAGTACAGTGTCCCTTACTCATTCACATAACATTACGTGTGTACATTAAAACGCGTGCGGTTGCTGCATTAAGTGAATTGCCATGAATTGAATTTCATTTTGAAGTCATGCGGTATTAGTGAGTGATTGTTATCTCTTAGCATCACATTGGGGTATGGCTACCAGTTGTGAGAAAACGTTGATGAACTTTGGCCTTCAAGTTACATCCTTTCTGGCTTAGAGGGATGCATCCGCAGAATGGTCGTATCCGGTTTTGGAAAAACAAAACCAAACAAACAAACAAACAAACAAACAAACAGGGGCTACGTTGACGCATGCGTCTCATAGATGACATACAAACAAAATGTCATTCAGTTCTCATGTCCTGTGTGTGTTCTTATTATATTTATTAATTGTGTGTCCTCTAAATCGTAATCCTTTACTCAGACCTATATTGTGTGTCCTCATTAACTTTGTCTTTTGTGTGTCTTCTAGAGACAACATTAACACAACAACACCCTTAAAGTAACATTACAGAATTGGTTTTTGCTAACAAAACAGTTGCTGACAGTGTTAGCACTTTTTGTAATCCACCATATACATAAACTAACAAACCTGTGGAAGTTTGAGATCGATTGGCCATCTGGGTCACGAGAAAATAGTGAAAACCCGATTACACATTTGCATGAAATCATATAGATTCAACAAATGAATAAAACGCTCACTGAGCGATGAACTCCAATCGGAAAGTTAGTTTATTCATTTCTCATCAAATATGGCATTTCAGACATCAATATTTATAGGGATGTTTTCTACTATCATTATCATTAGACCGTGCAAGTTTTATGTAAATCTGTGATCAAAAAAAAATTGTTACAAGTTGTTTTCTTACCAATTATGTAATGTTCCTTTAAAACAGTGACCTTTGGGGTCATAGCGAGAGAGTTGGAGTGTAAGAGGTCGTGGTATCGATGACGTTCCCAAAACACTAATCAACCAAAAAGAACAGCAATACAAGTTTTGGCAGTCAAACTTTGAGTATTCAGAGTGCACTTTGGGGGCACTTTAAAATGTGCAGATTTACTTTTGTTTTTGTTTTATACTTTTGATATAACAGTCTATGACGCTGAGGTCGTTATACTTTCGGTTTGGTCTGGAAAGATACTGGGAAAATCTCTGTCAGTGAATTGGCTTTGCTCTCAACAAAATGTTAACAGACTACCGCTTCCACAAATCCCCGCCTTCTAGAGAGACAAGTTAATGGTTTAAGGGTAGGGGGTGGATGGGACAATGGTAATTGCTTATTATGTGTGTTACAGACCACGTCTGACCTGGGTCACGATGTCTGACAACCGATTTGAGTATTTGGACATTCTTCAATTCTTGTTTAATACTTCTTGTTGTATATAAATAAACTGTCCAAGTAATTTAAGCGTTTTCCCCAGGCCGTACAGTCTGTCTATTTGTTTAAGTGGATTAATCTTGAGATTTGTTTCTGGGTTACGACTGTTCTGATCTTGATAAAATCAATCATTGTAATTTATAAAAAAAACAAAGTCTCATCACTGTTGTCAATTCAACTTTTGACACACAAAAAATAAGACAACATCATACAACATTTTAATCGGATCGTTATCTGTTCCTGAAGCACAAGAGCGCCAGTTTATTGACACGATAGAAAGACATGCATTCTTAGATTACGAAAGAGAAAACAGTCCATCATCAATCTAAACATTGTACTAAAAGGAGAATCTTTACAAGATTAAAACCTCAAAGGCCAATTCAGAGATTAAATTAGAAATTTCATCTGATTATGAGGTATATACTAATTCCTCTCCCACACAGAAGATTTTCACCATAAACGCTACTAAAAGCAAAACAATTGAATATAAGTGCCGCCTTTTTCCAAATTTCACAATGAAATAAGGCAGCTAGAAATGTGTAAATTATTTCCGTTGATGAATTCGATTTTCGTTGTATTGAATTAAACGTATACTTAGTGAACCCAATAAGATTTCTGAAGATTGTTATTTTGTTGTTCTTTGAAAACTAGATTAGAGAAAGAATTTGCTTGTCCAAATAAAAAATGTAATTACATTTAAATTCGAAAATTGAATTCTCCATCTTCCACTGTGTTGGAAGGAGACTACTACAATACCAATACAAACTAAACTAAAGATGGTTTACAATGTCCAGACAGAGTTTACGATATAAATGAGCATGAGTCTAAAGATAGGGTTTGGTTGCAATACGTCACGCCAAGTGCAATACGTCTGCTGCAAAGTTGACGGTTTGTCTTTAAAGGGACATACCGGCTTAATGTTTATCTAAATTAGTGATGTGAAATCACAGACAATGATTTTAAGATGGTTGTTGTAAAAAAAAAAAAAAATCATCAAAATATCACATAATTAACAAAAAATGTGAAAAAATAAAAAGAAAATCGGACAAGGGTCAGCGTAAACGCTTTTCCAGCCGTTGCAACTGTCAAGTTTATGTAACATTGTTGTAAGCATACTGGTGGTCTGTTTATGTATTAATTATAACAATGGCGAGGCATGAGGATCCAGTCTTCATATCAATCAAGCAGTAATTCACGTGTAATGTCTTCATATCAATCAAGCGGTAATTCACCTGTAATTAAAAAACTGACATAAACACAGTCCGATCCACATCAACTTGTATTATGTGGACATCGTGCGGCTATTCGTCGTCGTCCCGCCGCGTTGTGTAGCGCAGGCATCACGTAACGTGACAATAGTTAGGGGATAATAGCTAGGGCTACAGACTAATGGTCCGGATCCCTACCCCTCCACAAGCTCCGAGTTCGTGCCCCCGTGGTTTGACTCTCTGGCCCCACGAGACACCGGCTGTACGGGACATGCCCCAAGGTTTACCCGCGGCAGTGCAGTTAATTACGAGAAGTCCCCCCGATCCACAAAGCTTAAGTAGTAGTCCAGGCCGATTTCCTACCTCCCGCCCAAGTAGTAGTTAATAAGCAGAAACAGTTCTCTAAAGAACAACATCTACACAGCAAAGTAGACAATTATACACATGATGTTACCGCAAACCAAATATACAACAATTTTGAAGCTATTTCGTCTTGTGCAACTGTTATTACTGGGTATCAAGACAGATATCTAGTAGCCTCTGTCTCTGGCTGGTCTTTGACCAAGCGCGGATCCAGGGGGGGGGGGGGTGCAGGGGGAATCCCATAACTGTTTCTTAAACCCTGCGCTGCCAATACAGTGTCGTCAGAAGACACTTTTTTTTTTTTTTTTTTTTTTTTAATAAAACCCAATTTTTTTTTCGAATGCAAACAAAAAACTAGTGAAAGTCTGAGAGAATTTTCCCACCATTTGATGGAAATCTTTAGTAAGGCGTCAAAGAAGTGTCCACACTTGATCCCTTCTAAGGATAAGCTACTTTGTGACCAATTTTCTGAGGGTGTATGTGATAATATGTTACGTAAACATCTTAACCCTGCGCTTCCAATAACCGACCCAAACTTACACCGTGGTCGCACCAGTGTCGCTAGGAGAAGCAGGTGGGTTTATGTAATGTACACTCCAACCCTGTATACAATCCTTTGTTCAAGAGTCTAAATACATAAATGGGGGTCATCTTGACTTTCTCCCAACAGGAGATCCCCCCCCCACCCCCATCCCACCCCTACCCCTCAGTGGCTGGTGGCTCAGGCACAAAGAAATGTGGTTAACAGTATAAACTAATGGGGCGATGACTAAGGCTGCCCTTTTTTCAAGGCTGGTGTCGCAAGTGCGTTCACCCAGGATAAAATATGACTAAACCATGTTTTTGGCATGGTTTGAAAGGGGCATAACTGGAGTTTCACAGTATTTGCCACAAAATTGTGGGTTTTATTAAAAAAAAAAAACGAAAAAAGAGTGTCTTCTGACGACACTGTATTGGCGGCGCAGGGTTAAAGTAAATTTGTAGACAGCTCGAAAGAGGAAAACATACAATCTTGTATAATTATTACCGAAAACATGATATTTTGTATCGATAAGAGGGATGGGAGAACATGTTATCGAATAATCGCCGTGGTATAACTGTGCATACTCTCATTGTTGTCTGCAGTAGAGAACTGATTGATACTAAGCCAGCTTATTGCATCGCCTGAAGCAAACAAGTTTGGTAGCTTTTCTTGCATCCGAGTTGACCTAAATATTGAATACAATTTCAGCAAGCTGTCTGTTCGTGCATTTCTTTTTTGGTTGTTACTTTCAATTTGCACGTATTAGAATTTACAAACCTGGATCTGGCACAAGCCAAAGTCAATTATCGTCTGACAATTATCGTCTGTATAATTATATACACAGTACAACAAAGAAGCAGAAGTAACAACAAGTATCAGTTGAAACAAAAGCAAATTACAATGTAGCTAAGGAGGATCACCAAGAGATACTGCAACAGAAATGGAACACATGATAAAAACAGGGCTGCTGCGAACTGCTCACCAACCCAAATGACCTTTTTAAACATTCAAGGCACGCAAATGGCCTGACGTTATTTTACAATTGTAATAAGTGTACAAATATCCGGTATATTCTGTCTTTTATCGCTCGAAAAATTAATATTCATGTTAAATAAAAAATAATAATTCCTGTTCGAAGAAACTGTAAATAGTTCTTCTACACGGATCGAAAAATACCCACATGATGATCTCACATAGTGTCTGGTTGATACGTACTTTCTATACGGAAGATGTTAAATATTTAAGGCTTCTTATATTTCAAAACTATTTTTTTTGTTAGTTTAATATAATACTCTTCTTAACAATAGTTCTGTTCAATCACCATGAGAACATTTCATCACTTGAGTTTATCATGTTTCAGTGCATGAATAGAAAAACCGCCTACAATGGTCAAGGATTATAAACACTTTATTATAAAAACAGCGATCAAAATAATCTATGGTGGGTTCGAGGCTATTTTCCCGAATTCTAAATCAATTCAAGTGGAAGGTAATTATCTGGAGGATTGGTACTGGTATGACTTTACTTAATGAGTGGCAACATAGTGAGTGGTATGGTGTTATTATTGTGGAGTGGGTCGTATTTTCATCTCGGTGGTTTTGAGTGAGTAATACCGTCCCTTCCAGTGAAACCAAATAACTCCCCGACAACAAGTCGTGGTCCCATTGAGATACAACCCGTTAAGATTAGAATAGCCGCAGTACACGTACCACCAGGCGCCGTGGCCTCTCTGGGCACAGTTCCCGCCCCATGCATCGTTGTCTCTGTCTTTAGTAATGAACTGATAGTTATTGTTGTAGCTCAGTGAGTCACCTGCAACAAAGAAAGATACTTTAATTTTAAAGGACGCGCAAGAAGAAAAAAAACTTTTAATTTGAGATTGTATTATTATTATTTTTTTATGAAGCAAATTGTAGTGTTGAAATACTATTTTTAGTTTAATTTTCAACGACAACAAAATACTTTCGAAACAACTTGGAAACGTATCGATTTAATGATTTGTCTTCGCAACTTATGACTTCTTTGAGTATGAAACTTATTTTTCTCTTGTTAAACGTAGGGTCATAGATAATAATAATAATAATAATAATAATGATCGGTTTTTATATAGCGCTTTATACACCATGTCTCAAAGCGCTTCCAACATTATTACCCTGATCACTGGGCCATTTTATTGTATCATTCTTTTCAAATGCTTATAAAACTGCACTACATTGATAATCTATGTCCCTACCTTTAATTAAGCCCAACAAATTAACATTGAACTTGTATTTATCTTGAAAACAGTGTAAGTCACTGCCCAATGTGTACCATCAAGGACAGCGTCACTGCTTTGAATTCATTACTATGAACAAAAAAGACCGATTAGAAATCGATTAGATATTAAAAAACACTGCCAGTTGCACATGTACGCAGACGACTCAACAATAATATGTAGCTCCTCCAACCGAGAGGAAATCGAACGTAGCCTCAATACAGCCATGGTAAATATTTACGATTGGGCCGCCAAAAAGAGGTTGACAATCAATGCTGCCAAAACTAAGTCAATGATCATCGGCTCTAAACACAAGGTAGCTTCAACTGACCTTAACATTGTCATTTATAACGATCCATTTGAACAGGTTACCTCTTTCAAGTGTTTAGGTGTTATAATTGATGAATCACTCACATGGTCTCCTCATATTGATTACATTAAAAATAAAGTTTCTTCTAAATTAGCCATGTTAAGTAGAATTCACCACAACATTCCAAAACGCAGTCTGCAAACTTTGGTTAAACTGTTGTATTACCGAGTTTGGACTATTGTTGTACGGTTTGGGGAGGCCGATACAACGCACATAGTAACCTGCTGAACAGACTGTTGAAAAGAGCCACCAGATTTAATCCTTGGCTGCCCCTACCGAACTTTCTCAACTGATATGTTTAATGAATTGAACTTGTTATCTTTTGCCGAGAGAATTCGTTTAAAACAAATTATTCTAGTGTATAAATGAATACATCATCTTTGCCCAGAGTACATGGCAAAACTATTCATTCACTTCACAAACAGCTGTTCCACTAGACAAAATGACAACCTTACTCTGAGAGTTCCTATGGCCAAGAAAGAAAGCTTGTGCTCAAGCATTGCTTTTTCTGGGGCCAAAATGTGAAACGATCTGCCAGTTTATATTCGGTTTGCGGTAACACCATGTGTAAAAATATATATTTTGCTGTGTAGATTTTGTTCTTTAGAGAACTTGTCTTGCTTTTTGTTTTACTACCGCGGAGTAGATTTTCGGGAGACTTCTCAGTTCTGAAAAGAATTGTCCTGCTTATTAACTAATACTACCTGGGCGGGAGGTAGGGAATCGGCCTGGACTACTACTTTAGCTTTGTGGATCGGGGGGACTTCTCGTAATTAACTGCACTGCCGCGGAGTGAGTTCTTTGTGGTCTCAACGTTTCGACTAGCTTGCTCTAGTCATGACTAGAGCAAGTCCCCCGGTTAAGTAATCCATTCGAACGAATTAGGTTTAGTGGCGCTGCATGCCTTAAAACGATCCACTCACAACAACACTTTGCTTCAAGATTGCGGATGGCTGCATTTATTACCTGCGGTTCCTGAGTAACTTCCCACCGTCAGCCTGTAGTTGTCACTCACATCAGCGATGCTAAACGAGTCAAAGGCGGCATACCTGGATTCGTTTTCAAAGTCTGACAGCTCGACTCTGAGTTCGTAGTCGCCCTGAGCGGTCAGACGGTGCAAGTTGTCGTTCCCGAGCCAAAACTCTCCCTCTAGATTCCCAAAGCCCCGGCTATAGCTGGCAAAGTCCAAATAGAAATCAACACTGCCGTCCTTGCGCCGCTGGAATACCTGTCAAGAAACACGTAAACTTGATTGGCTTTGTCTTCACATTAACTCTTCATTCACAAAAGTGAGCGCTCCTTTCACCTCTACTATGATCAAATAATTATGAAAGCCCAATCGTGCCACTGAAGTAGGCCTATATATTATATGCGGGACCAGATTCGTTATAACGAATTAGTTATTCGTTATAACGGATTACTAATACGTAATAACGATTCTTTCGTTCGTTTAAACAAACTATGATCTCGTTATTACGAATAAGTAATCCAATAAAACGAATTGATAATCCGTTAAAACGAATTGATAATCCGTTAAAACGAATTAACCCTTCGTTATAACGAATAAACATTTGGCTACATCCACGGTGTGAGTGTGCGGCCGAGCCCGACCGTCCTTCCGGCCATATCCACATAGTTCGAAATAACAGATTACTAAATCGTAAAAACGAATAATTATTTCGTTATAACGAATTTTTAATTCGCTATAACGAATTTGTAATTCATTATAACGAATTAGTTCCCGCTGATAATATATACTTCAGTGGCATGATTGGTCTTTCGTAAATAATCGATGTGAGGCAAATTATTCATTGCCACTAGACAGTCCAGTCCGTGCGCAGGGTATTAGATAATGAGGCCGACCTTGCAAGATTGGCTACAAGTGCCCGCTGGAGGGTAGTGTTGGGTCAAGATGAGTGGTAAGTTTCTTTGAACATTTTCGTCGTAAAATAAACCCATTTTCCCCCAGATTTTAGGTACCAAATACATGTGAATCTTCGTCTGAAATGTGATTAAAGTTTCACACTTTTTGTTGATTAGCTTTACATTTAGGGTGCCCCTGACTGTTTCGAGCACGATTGAGACAAACGGAGTCCATATTCTGATAAACGAAGGATCGTTCTTTCGATACGTACCACATACACTTCTGCAGGTTTAGCCGTTAATGTTTTTTCGGTGCAAAAACTTTTGCAAAAAACGTTATTTGTGCCGTATCGTTTTAGCTTACGTGACGTCATCATCAAATGGTGGGAGAAAAAGGCCTTGTGGTTTTTACTCGTTCTTACGACGCTATTTATTTTGTCATGTTTTTTGATGATCTTCGTGACAAAAATGATGAAATTTTGTTATGAAAAATATTACTAAACAGCACTTCTTAACAGCAACATGAACTTTTAAAAAACATAGTGGTTTGATGCTGGATAGGAACATGGAAGAATCATTATGGGTTTTCTATACACTACAAGTTACAACTGCATGGGTACATTGATGACTTCCTTGTCATCAGGTCATGCTTGGTGGTACTGTTATATTGTTGAGACTTTGTTAATTGTAGCTTAATTAAGACTAGTCTACTGACACGTTTTGATTTGGTCATTCTACTTGAACACATTTTTTCTCTCGCCACTTTATTCTGTATGCTTTGTTTATTATTTATAACTTCTTAAAATTGGGCGCAGTTTTTAAATCTTTGTATTCTAACTTTCCATTACAGGCCCAATTCTCTGAAGGACCTATCATGGTTTAAGGTAAAGATAGTTGGATACTCCCTCACAAGATATCTACCAGAGAATATGAACAGTGACTGGATTATTCCTAGTGTTACAAATCTGCCGGGTGCTAGAATTTCTTATGTAAGAGACACTGTCCTACATCTACCATCCATACCATGTGGTAGTTCTTTATGTTGGAACGAATGATCTGTGGGAGGAATTTTTTGATCCGTTCTTACGCAAGCTTGACTCTCTTTTGAAATCCACTCGAGAGAAATATCCAGCTGCAAAGATTGTTGTGAGTGGACTTTTGCCACGACATGATTTTATTGATGTGAATGAGAAAGTCAGAGTATACGACATTCACCTCGCAAAACTTTGCAAATATTTCAATGATTGTAAGTTTGTGGATGTCGGCAAGGATGTCATGAGCAAACATTTTTCGCTAGAGATGGCCTTCATTTAAATTTTATTTTATTTATACAAAGGCACTTGCCCCAGTGTTTATTTATTTGTATTTATGCAGTGATCACTCAGGTATTTATGTTCACTGAGCAACACTTATTTTGTTTTTGTTTTCCTTAAATGTTTCATTGGTACCAAAAGTGGCACTTGCTGCAGTGTTATTTTCATTATATTTTCATTTAAAGCAATATGTCTGCCAAATGTTGTATATAGCACATTTTTTTTTACTCATTTCATGTGCGCAGAAACGCAATAGCATTATTTTGTTATACATTTACATGTCATGCATATGCAGCTAAAAGAAACTTTAAAATAAATGTTTTGTACAATAAACAAAAGAAAAAGAACAATATTGTCATTGGTTTATTCTTGTGTTCATTAATACATGTAATTGAATATATTTTATTTGGAGCTGACCAGAATTCCCAGCTTTTAAGTTAGATTTCACAGTAAATAGATAGGGGGCAGGGTCGGGAATTGAACTTTCATTGGAAAAGTAAAACAGAACAAAAATAGTTTTGAAAGACTTTAAAACAAAACAAATAAAGATTTCATTTTGAAACTGTCAAATATGTTTGTATTCATAGCGTTGGATTGAAAGGCCATCATTTTTTTTGTCCTAAACTAGCAATTTAGCCATTGCGTTTATGCCAGTTTTGGTTTCTGCGACGTAACGATACAGATCCTTCCAAATAACTGAAGCTAAACCCGGCTAAACACCATAACAACAAAGAATAGTCGGGCACCGGTTTCTTGTCAACATAAGCCCTCGTAGATTGCATGACCGGAGCAGGGAATCGTGCAAAACCATGGTTACCTTGCGTTTTGTTACATAGTAGCTGATTAGTCAGTTGGCACGCTTGCTGCACATTCTGACCAATCACATTCGGGCTCCCATTAGACCAACGAGTAAAAGCGGATTTTTCTACCGAGAATGTTAACGCTGACGGCGACGGATACTTAGGGTGCCTCTGACAGTTTCGAGTGGCTTCAGAAAAAAACGACTACAGCGTATGAGTAAATTATGTACCTAAACACCCATGATTCAGGTTTTTCTGCACAATTTCGTTAATGCGAGAAAAGGGATTTTTGTAAAAGAGGTATACACGTTTTCCCAACGTACTGCACGCTACTGTCATGTAGGGCATCCACAGACTAATTAATAATTAATGACATCGCAGGGTTAGCGTGTGGGATGAGCTTGGGGATGAAGTACCTCTTTCAATGCACGAGACAATTTGGAAAGGCGAGTTCTTTGAATTGTTTTGCCTCCATTTGTCTGCAGGGCCATTCAGGGCAAGCGCGCCATTTGCTGAAATAAATATGCTAATAATGTTCGTTTAGCTACCTACCCGCGTACTGCAGGCATTCACGATATGATTTCAGATTGAGGCAATCCCGTATGTCATCCCGCTCTTTGGGCTACCATTGACGCTGAGTGGTGGTTCACTTTAGTTGGTGCAGCCACATTTTTGTTCTACCCTGCGGAATCCTCATTTCGGCAGTACGACCGCTTAGGCAGAACTTTACATGTAAGGTATTTTCAGTGGCCACAAAAAGTTTTAGCTACAAAAACTCACACCTCAACACTCAAACCAAATATCAATTTGTGATATGCTGATTCCTAATAACCTTAATTCGTCAATAAATCATCAATTTCTAACGTCTTGTATCACAGTTTTCAAAAATTCCAAATTCTCAATAATTCAACAACAGTCCTCAATAATTTATTACGTTTGCTCACCTGCACTTGTTCACCTGCATGTCAAAAGTATTTACAACAAAGCAGCTGCTGCACAGTAGCAACTCGCACTAGCAATTTCATAATAGAAAATCATGACCCTTACACTAGGACTCGGAGGGAAGGACAATAGAGACATTCGAATTGTTTGTTGCCACAGTTTTTTTATTAACCTGTTTCGCCAGATACCGATATTTTTTGGCAAGCTGGCATCATTAAAGCCTTACATAAAACTGTCAAACCTTATCAACTTTAAATACTATAACCAATGGACGCCCAGGTCCCACAAAATTTCCAACAGAATTGGACTCCCAGGTCCAAAGGACTCCCAGGTCCAAAGGACTCACATGTCCATGGACTCCCAGGTCCAAGTTTTAATCTTCAATGGACTCCCAGGTCCGAAACTACCAATGGACTCCCATGTCCAAAATTATACCGTCATAGGACGCCCAGGTCCTAATTCAATGGACTCCCATGTCCAACCTATATACATATACCTCTTTAAACCGGCCCCTAATCTAACCCTGACCACATGTTGCTTAAAGGGAATGTTTGAGACCATTAGCAATGCATAACAATTATATATGTTGAGGTCAACCGGAGTTCTGCTATGGAAATACAGCACAAGAACCCCAAATAGGTACGTAAAGGGGGAGTGGTTGACCCCTTACAATTGATAATTATGTTGTATTATAAACCAAAGACAATTAAGCAACACTAATCAAAAATACTTCTAAAGGTTATTGTGTGTACATTTTGGGTTGGTTTCCTTGGCATCCTGTAAAAACGCCGTGCGCGGCACGCCCCAACAGGAACAACAGAAGCAACCCAAATGCAAAGTTCTAATTACTTAACGTATGAAGAAATACAATCCATAACGTCCGACAGCAGCCGGTTAGTGCCCTCAACACTGAGGTGAACCCCGTCATGTAAAAACAGAGCCTGATCTTGCCTCTGAATACCATTGTGAGGGAGAAAGATTGCCCCAGATTGCCTGCAGCACGACCGCGCCCACCGATTGATGGAGCGACGGATATGGTCAATTGCGCCTTGTTGCCTTGCCCCAAAGTAGAATAGACGTGTCAAAATTGCAGACCTCACTAAAATAGTGTTGGGATAGGTCTGCTTACAGTAATGCAAGAAATATGCAATACGCTGTCTAATCTGAAACATGTTAGAGGTAACAAGATCATTGGTGCCAATATGGATAATCAAAATATTTGGAGGTCGCGACCTCATGGAACTTAAAAGGTCTGGAATGTCTGTTAGCAACGCCCCACCCCTGCCCTCCCAAAGTATCCGGGCTGGAACATTAAGCGGCTGTTTGGCTCGCCGGACAATGGAGTCCCCAACTATCCACACGGTATGGGTACCTAGTTACAGAAATAACATCACAAGAAAACATGAGCCATGAGTAGTAATTAAGCACAACCACTTTAGGTTACTATAGGCGATGTGGACGAATATAGCGCACCACTGCCTCTGACCAACAACGGCCCAGGTTCTGAATGTCAGATATGGGGATCCCTAATTCAAATGCAGTTGTAGCAGCACCAATCCGAAATGAGTGAGATTTGAAATTAAGTCCCCCAACCCTAAATGGCCTAATGCCTTCTGTAACACTGACCCAAACTGAAAACTGGTGAGGGGACCCCCGTCAAAGTGACAAAAAAGAATACCTTGGCATTTTGGGCGTACAGTAAGAAATGTGTGCAGTGCTGCGACTGGACAAAACGCAAGATCTTGAGCTTGTGCTAAGCGAATGATGGGGGGGGGGGGGGGGGGCAATTGATTCGATTTGCTACATTGGGAACTAATTTCCACAGAATGCCCATGCTGCTTTGAATGACAAAAACGCACCTCCCCAACCCGAAGGGCGGATGGCTGTATTGTAAGTTTGGAATTAGCTGTGAATTCTCCCACCCGCTTAAAACCAAAGAAAACACACAGGAATGCAGCTCTAAACATAATAACCTCATACTGAGTTGTAACCGGGTGTCAGACTTAGGAGCAGCACGGCGTGTGCCATCAAGCAGTTTCGATATAATGAAATCTTTAGTTGGACCCTGATAATCATTAATTTTGTGAAAATGACTAACCCCGGCGACATACATGTATGTTGATAATGTTGCCGATGTTAATTGGCGCAGTGACAGCCAAGCTACAAATTCCCGAACCACCTGTACTGTAACTGGAAAATTAAGGGCATGCCCACCATGCTGCAAAAAATTGAGAAAATGCTTGCCAACCAGTGGCGTAAGTTTTCAAAGTGTTTGGCGACAAAGCCATAATTAGTAAGCGATTCATCTCGGATCCTACCAAACTTGGGGAAGAAGCGGTAATGGGGTCATGTGACATGCCGCCAGTGGTGCTGCTGCATGAAAACGCTCTACCTGGAAACGTGACAGAGTGTCAGAAATGTTATTAAGCACACCTGGTACATGAACAGCCTTGAAAGAAATATTAAATCTGAGACATGTGAGCACACAAATTCTCAGCAATTGCATGATCTTGGGGCATTGTGACTGTCACAGAGTGAAATAAAAGGTAGCGAATTTACTCCAGATATTGTATTAAACAGACGAGTAACTTAGTTTAGTTTGTGAATGGCCGTAGTAGTGAACATTAAGTTATTGTTAGTAAGGGAACAAGATTTTATTTTTGAGTGGCCGTGCCGCACCCTAAAAATTCCTTAGACTTAGTGAACCACCTCAAGACATACCTGGGGGTGATGTGATCTCAACAGGTTATTTGATTGGTTAATTTATTGGTTTTGCATAATGAATATTCAAAGTTTGGCTTGAGCGAGCAGGTAGAAAAGTTAAGGGGGGGGGGTTACAAACGTGTACATTCCTAAAATGTCTTGTTTGGGGTTTGAGAGGGTATGTTGGCCCTAGAGTGTAGTATTTGGCATTCGGCATCTGAATATCCAGGGGAGAGGGCGCAGCCAGCCTCGGTGGAGTTGTCTAATGAGAAGGGGCATAGCCAGCCTTTGGCAGCTAGAGTAAAATTATTGAGAGTTTTACAATGTGAAATGTTGAATGCCGTTTGCAAGGAGTATTGGAGAATTCGTATCCTGCATCAGTAGTAATTAAACTTCGGGAAAGGCCAGGACTCAAGAGTATTTCTGTAAGTTATATTTTTGTATGCAAAATTAAAATATTTAAAGTGGAACCTTGTGATTATGGTACATTTTAGAGAATTGATTTATTAATATGGACACTAGAAAGAATGATGTTCAATCATAATAGTAAGGCGAAGGGCGGTCTATAGTACCGGCAAGTTGGCCAACCGTATTTATAATTATGTTTATCTTTTCTTGTGGTATTTCACCAAAGAGTCACAATTGAACAAAGCCTCTGAGAAATCATTTTAAGTTCTTTGTCGTATATTATGAGTTAAATTATTGTAAATAGTAATGAAGTAGTTAGCACGTTGTTGATTGTGTATTTATATACAGGGCTTGTAAGTTGGGAGAAGTCCAGACAGCGATAGAGCTTGGTGGAAGCAAAGAGTTCTATGTGGTGGAAGGTGGAACTGAATGACAGTACCGTACTGAGTGAGAAGGACGGAACATACACCCCCCCCCCCCCAGACTGAGAACAGTAGAACCACAGTGGATGTAACAATGTAAATAATGTAGTAAATAATGTGCAAAATAAATATGTAAATATCAAAGAGAATTGTCAATCTAACTTTTGTGTGCGTGTGTGTGTCGATGGGACAATGGGTGTGTCTTACTGAAGGTCAAACCTAGGAGAAGGGCAAACCTAGGGCTGTGACAGTGACGTTTGACCATTAACAATATGCACTACTGCCATATTGTCTAAATGAAACAAAACCTTCCTATTGGCTAATTGTTGAGCCCAGCATTTAACTGCAACCACAACAGGATAAAATTCCAACAAGGCGATTGAAGGTGGGTTTGAAAGAACTGACGCCTGCCATCTCCCCTGAACCCACTGCCCTCGAAAATATGCCCCAAAACCAATGGTCGCTGCTGAGTCCGTATAAAGGTCAAGGGTATGATTGGATTCCCAACCACAGTTAGAAAAGGCAGAAACTCCATTGAAATGAGATAAAAATTCCAACCACATAGATAAATCCTGCTTTGCACCATTGGAAAGACGCACTTTATGATATGATTTGGTCAAACCATGTGTCAGCGCTATTAAGCGCCTAAGAAATGCCCTCCCTGGCGCCACCGCCCGGCATACGAAATTCAGAGTGCCCACTATTGATTGAACTTGTACTAGTGTAACTGTGTGCTTAGCAAGTACCCTCTGGAGCTTACCTTTGAGTGCACTGACTTTATCAAGAGGCACACGCACCTGCATCATTTGTAAGTCGATTTCCAAGCCTAGATAAGTCAATACTTGTTGTGGGCCAACTGTTTTCTCTATGGCAAGGGGAACACCTAGTGACCCACACATTTGGAAAAACTCCTCTATGATGACTTTACAACCCTCATGTGATTCACGAGCAAAGAAAAAACCATCCAAATAGTGAGAAATGGCAGAAGAACCTGTAATTTTCCGAATTTGGAATTCCAGAAATGTACTGAACTTTTCAAATAGTGCACAAGAAATTGAACATCCCACGGGCAAACATTTGTCATACTAAAATTTCCCTTGAAAGGTAAACCCAAGGAGTTCATAGTCAGACGGAGCAACAGGGAGGAGCAACAGGGAGGAGCCTGAAAGCTGACTTTATATCAGACTTTGCCAACCATGCACCAAGTCCCATGTTACGCACAATGTTATCTGACTCATCAAAGGATGCATAATGCACAATACAGTCATCCCGATTAATGAAATCGTTAACAGATTCTCCAGCAGGGAATGCAAGGTGGTGAATCATACAATAGGAATTAGGCTCGTGTTTAGGCACCAGTCCAATAGGTGAACATTGGAGGTTAGCAAATGGGGTGTGCCAAAAGGGCCCTCAATTCTACCCAAACTCCTTTCTTTGGAAATTTTGTCCATAACAATATTTGGAAGTGCTTTGGCTGATTTCAGACAATCAGAAAACCGGCTAATGCGAGGGCCATTATAGCCAAGTGAAAACCCATAAGTAAACCCATGTTGAAGTGAACCTGCCGCAGTAGCATTAAGATACTCTTTAAGCATTGCCACCAACACCTCGACTTTGATTTGGGTAGGTGGCACAAATTGCTATTGCATGGATGGTGACTTCACATCCTTAACTGCCTTAGCCCCAACAGCTACTTGGCGGGACATGTTTCTGTTGTCAAAACGTTGAGTGTTACCACGGCAAACATGTCCCCCATGGCCCTCACGCAAGCATTTGTCGCACCTGTGCTTAAAGCGAAATGACTTAAAGTGGCAACCTTTGACACTGTTAAATGCAAAGCAGTGCCCTTGCTTTACGCCTTGGGGCCCCTGGGGCTGTGCTGCCCGACTGGCAAAGGAGGATTGACTTACCGCAGCCGCAGCAACAGTAAGCCACAACTCAGGATCAACAACACCCCAAGAAGAGGACCAGATTTAGACATTTTTCACATGTTGAGTCACACAAATTGCAAAAGTTTGTTTTATTGTTGATTCTTGTTTATTAGGTAGTTCTTTATTACATATCCAAAATGGGACAAGAGTTTTGACCCAGAAGTGACCTAATTTGCATATTTAAATTAGGTGATATTTTCAAATTTCGAGGTCAATTATCTCTAAAACTATTCATTTTCAGGACAATAAGTGTATTAGAAGTGAATAGAAACCTGACCTTGTGAATCTAAACAACATATTTATATACTCAAGTGACCTCTCTAAAAATAGAGGTCAAAGGTCAAGGCATCAAAAATGCGTAAAAAGACAAAACAATTGGTGCGATGCGCCTTGATAGCACAGCGCGGTTTAGTATCTGCACGTGTAAACAGCATGTCTCAGATTGTTGGAGTTTATCAGAAGTTTGCCGCTTTTGACGCTCTAAAAATGTAACACCAAGCTCGTCCACTACCTCACGAGACACAGACAGCACCGACCAAAGGGCAAAAGCGTAAGCGAAAAACAGTCGCTGACTTTCTCAAAAACAAACAGTCTTTTTCAAGACCACCCCATCTTCAAAAAAGAGATTTAACCAATATGTCAATGTGTCATAACGTAATAGTATTTTGCTACACATCAAGCGAATATTATTATTATTATTATCAACCCACATAATTCCACAATAAACAATGGTAAATCGGAAATATAACAAGGGGAAGTCACTCGCACAAAACCATAGAAAAGAACACTTTTCCCGCCACTGCTCAACCATGTCCCAACAAAGACAACAAAGTCTTTTAACTGAATTGGCTAAACAAAGTGAACAATACATAACAAACCTATCCAATGTTTGAACTATCTGTACATCAGAAAATCGCATTGGGTAAAGGTCTACATTTTGTGCCTACCCCACCAAACCTACGCCGTTCTCTTTTGAGTGATATAAACATTTTCAATCGAAGAATGAGAGTCACATTATCTAATGCATAATAAGACTTCTGAACCCAACCTTTCAAACCAGCCTCAACTTGGCAACCCAAATCAACATTTAGCCTAATCTCAAACTTGAGAACTATTTGGAAGCAGCCACCAAATTTGAACTTGCTCATATTCGTTTAAGACAACAAACAATATGACAAAGAATCAAAGATCAGCTCTATCTCAGTTGAAAAACAACAACAAAATCGTGATCAAACCATATGACAAAGGCAGAGGAATCTGCATTGTGAATCTCACTGACTATTTGGCCATCTTAGTTCTCAGCACCATGAAGAGCTAGAACAAGATATTACACAAGAAACTAGTCAGTTAGTACACAATGCTCTCGACCCCCTCGAACAGAAAGTGGCGTGCCTGACTATGTACTTTCTTCCAAAAATACACAAAACTCCACCACCAGGAGAACATTTCATTGGTAGACCCAATATCAGCGGATGCACAAGCCCCACAGCGAAAATTTCTGATTTCGTGGATTACTTCCTCCTTCCGATAATTACTTCGCAACCCACATATGTCCGCGACACGGCAGACATTTTGCGAAAACTAGAAGAAACTTCATTTCCACAATATGTACTCATTACTAGCATTGATGTTGTCTTCACGTACACAAATGTCCGCCAAACAGAGGCAATCAATTGGGTATGCGATGCGCTCGACCTAACCAACCACAAATATACCATCAACAAACCGCACTCAACTCACATCCGTACCCTTCTACAACTCATAATTGGAAGAAATTGGTTCCAATTTGGAAACAAATATTTCCTACAGAAAGTCGGATGTGCCATGGGCTCCACAGCCAGTCCAGAAATCTGTGACATACCCTCCATGATCTCGAAAATCAAATCCTCCAACAAGCTGAACACACCCTCACTTGGTGGCGCTATAGAGACGACATTCTCATAATCTATGGCGGCAAAATTGAAGAATTCACAAAACTGGTGAATACCACCCTCAGATTCACTTGTGAGGCCTCAAACAGCTCAATCAACTACCTTGACTTAACCATATTCAAAGGTAAAAGGTACCGGGAAACAGGCATACTGGATACCAAAGTCTATACCAAATCCACTGAAACCTACCAATACCTACATAAAACCTCTTCACATCCTTCACACGTGTTCAACGCATTTGTTTACGGGGAAACCCTCCGCTTTGCAAGAAACACAAACAACGAAAAGGATTTCGACGACAAAGTTGAGATATTAAAAAAGAAGCTGACAGCAAGAGGTTACGCCCATGATGAAGTGAACAAAAGGTATCACATCATGAACGGGCAAACATGATTCATAAGAAACCGGAAGCAAAACAAAACCCTAAAACACCTCTCGTCTTTACGACAACCTACAACCCGGCACTATTCCACAAGGATATATCACGGGCAACCAACAAATTCTGGCCTCAAATTCAGAGTGATGACACACTCGGAAGTATTTCCGAATCCACCTTTCATTGCTTTCAAAAAAGACAAAAATACGGAAAATGATCGTCCGAGCAAAGTTGCCACCAGACCCAACTGAGTCTGAAAACAACCTGGACTACCATTCTCCCGCAAATAATTCATATGAATTACAAGAAACACTTGAGGATCTGGTTGCTTTACTGTAACATACCCACGGCTATGTCTTTCCCCTCCCATACCTTGGTTGCAACCTCACATATTTTCTAAGATGTTCAACGAGAATTACCCGATTCACTGAATCGACCCACATGTAACTGACGAGGAAGCGAACATGACTTCCAAAAGCTAGCTATTGCTGCCCAAAGGATCTGCAAAAATATCCTTTATCTCGAAAAACACCGTTCATTACAGACCCACAAGGTAAAAAAAGGTCAAACATATTTTTGTTGAACTATTTCCCCACCACTACAAGTTTAAAATAAACACAAGTGGAAATAGTCCAGCACAGTTTACATAATTATTTGGAATTGTATTGTCACAAATACTTTTGTTTTTCAAATTACAACAAGTCAACAGATACAGCGTCACTGGTTGGGAAAGCACCAACATTTATTATTTTTATCCTCTCCAACAATCCAGCCCCAGATGCATTATTGAAAATAATACACTGTAAATGTATGGAGTATTGTGATACCATGATATGTTCGTGCAAACAAAAAAAGGGTTTTGCACCGACTCGTGTTGAAAATGTCAAGACGGACTTTGCACTAATATTCCGTTGGAGAAAAGAACACTGAGCTAGATTAAGTACACTAGAATTGTACCTTGCCAAGTATAAAGGATTATATCAAATTAATTTGATAAAATCTCTTAATTTAGTAGACCCCCCAAAAATACAAAATAACCATTTCAACCGACTTCTATGGGTCTAGCTGTGACAATGATGAATTCACTAACGCGGAACTCAAGTTTGCTGAATATTAAATAACACTGCCGGAGATAAGTGCTGTTCAAACTTACCCGGATTTGTTCACGTTTGGCAAGTGCTGCTCTAGGTTTTTCACGTCGTTCAGGTTGCTTCTTCGACTTCCCACTAATGGAAATATGTTTGGGATGGCGTTGTGTTTAAGAACTACATTTCTTCTCATGTCAAATGTGTGATACATCCCGGATTCGAAGCACGACGGCTTGGAGTGGTCGCTGCATAGAGCTGAAAAGGACGTCGGAACGGACGCGCGGATCGGACCACTCTGCCCTCGTTAGCCTGACCTTCGCTACCCATAACCGCCTATATTCCGGATCAGCTAGAAATGAGATGTAGGCTGACCCCATCTTTGGTTGTTTTGTTTCATCCAGCAGCAATGCACCTGGTCGGCATTCCGGGAAAAATACTCTTTTTTTATAAACAACCCAACGTCAGGCTCACTACTTACTTACACACGTGTAAAACGCAGGCAAAGTCGAGAGGGTCGAGAGGGGTTGATGTTCGATCAAGGCAGCGAAGTCTGCCTCGATTGACGTCACAAAAGGGGATGGGCGGAGTCACCCCCCTAAAGAACATTTTATTTTTTTAAACATATAAATCCTGATAATTAATCACTCAAAATGTTGTTGGATTGTTAGTATAGGTATACTTCATTGTTTAAAACAATTACAACAAAACTATTTACAGGTGCCTTAAACGTCTCTCGCTGGAAATCACTGCTGCACTTGTAAATGAATTATGATTTCGTGGATTATATTACTACCGGAATTCAAGTTTCTAAAGGATTAAGATTCCGTGGATTAAATTCTAGTGCCGGAGATAAGTGCTGTTTTTGTGAGACTATAATTTCGCGAATAGGATTACTCCCGGAGTATCATATTTGCTACGAGTTGCTTTCAGTTTTAGAGATCAGTTTGGCTAAATAGTTGTGGCAACAATTTTCATCGTCTCGTGGATTATTAACGACCGGAGATCAGTTTTAAGACCATGCAATTGCTTGCTTACTAAATTGGACTAAAAGGCTGCTCAGTACAAACGAAGAGCCTAATTTTAGTGGCAATGTGGCAATAATGTTTTATCTTACCGTCCAGCCTCCGCCGTCTGTCTCCATATCACAGTACACTCTGAATGGCTCACCGGAGTCCACTGGTTTGATCGCGTACACACCACTCTTCCCTACACCCTTTGCGAGAATGTCGGAACAATCTTTAGGCATCCACTGGACCAGTACATATTCTGTTTATGTAAAAGAGATTATGATTTCATTGTGAAACAAAGACTGTATCGCACGAAGCACTCGAGGCGGGGGGGGGGGGGGGGTTAGGGGGTGGTATTTTTTTTTGCACCCCCCCCACCCTAGTTTGTCCCCGATGGCGGAGTTTGAGTTTAATCCCAAACCATTGCACCCAATTTGTTACAATGTTGTTTGCGCTGTAAATAATAAACTAAATTTCATCCATCATAATTAGCTGGCACCATTAAAAAAGCCTAATACACCCTTTCCATCTCCGGCAGTGTTAATAAAATGTGGATGTATTTATCTGTACAAGCTTGGAAACTTGCTATAAATAGAAATGCATATAGTCTGCCCAAAACCGCAAGCGGCCATTGTACACGCAGTTCGCGCAATACGTCACATTCACACAGTGCAATTTTTTTTCTGGAGTGAATTGTAGGCTTATGTAGTACATTATAGATTTTTGTTTGCTCCCACCCCCTAAATTTAAGCTTGCCCCCCCCCCCCCATTTCCCCCCCCCCAAGGTCTGGCGCCGCCGCTGGGGGGGGGGGTGGGGCTGGTGTATATGAAATATGATGTGAACCTTACTGATATGTTAAGAACTTTTGTTTATTAAGTGGCTCAGTCACCGATTTGATCGAGTACACACCACTGCGTGTCACACCGCTTGCGTGAATGTCAGAACAATCTCTAGGTTGGCACTGAACCAATAAACCTTCTTTTTATGTAGAATAGATCATGATTTCATTATGAAACAAAGACACTTGGAAGATTAATGTGATACTTCAAAGAAAAGAGCATATTACGTCCCCCCTCTTCAAAAAGTTATGTTGTATGTTTTTATGAATTAAAACGGCACCATACATTATAATTATTAAGATGATATATTAATGATTTCTGTGGAAGAGATTCTACAGTGAATTATTAATCTTCCACAGTCTTGCTTGAACTATTTCAATTTCAAATGTACTTCATCTTATGCTCGTGTTCAGGCAAGTTTGACTTAGATTAAAAAAAAAAATAAACCTACCATTTAGGAGCTTCATTAACGCAGATACTGACTCCTGGAGCTCCTCCACCTGACGCTCAATGACTCCCATTTCACGTCGAGTGTCTCTCAATTGATATGAGGTGTCCCTTAGCTCAGACAAAACCGTTTCTTGATTACCAGATGCTGCAACCCGCAACTCTTCCACTTGACGTCTTGTATCTCCAAGCTCAGAGGAAACCGTTTCTTGATTAGCAGAGACTGCAACCTGCAACTCTTCCACTTGACGTCCTTGCATCTCCAAGCTCAGGAGGAAACCGTTTCTTGATTAGCAGAGACTGCAATATGCAACTCATTCATCTTATGTATTGCATTTTCTACCTCAGAGGAAACCCTTTCTTGGTTTTCAGAGACTGTAACCTGTAACTCATCCACCTTACGTCTTGTGTCGTCTTGCTCAGATGAAACGGTTTCTTGGTTCTCAGAGACTGCGACCTGCAACTCATCCATCTTACGTCTCGTGTCTTCTAGCTCAGAGGAAACGGTTTCTCGATTACCAGAGACTGCAACCTGCAACTCATCGATCTTACGTCTTGTGTCTTCTAGCTCAGAGGAAATCGTTTCTTGATTAGCAGAGACTGCAATCTGCAACTCATTCATCTTATGTATTGCATTTTCTACCTCAGAGGAAACCCTTTCTTGGTTTTCAGAGACTGTAACCTGCAACTCATCCACCTCACGTCGTGTACCTGCAAGCTCAGAGGAAAACGTTTCTTGAGTATCATTTATTGTTACTTTGAGCTCTTTCACCTGATCATTTGTGTTTATTAGTTCAATGTTAACCATGTTTAGGTAGTTTTCTGTAATACTCCTAAACTCATCTATCTTACTAACTTGTATCTTGCTCACAGCAAACCGTTCTCTGACTGCCGTATGATGCAACTTGTAGTTCAACTTGAGACTTCACAATCAAAACGATCAAGAGTGAACAGATAAACAGCCCCATTGTGCACAAAAGTCAACAGTACACGACTTCGTGTCGTTGTAAATTGGCGTAGGAATCGACACAGGGAAATGAGGAAGAGCCTGTTTGTAAAACCAATATATACTAGTAGTAAATGGTATACGATTGAAGGTTGTGTTCTTTCATCCTGTATTCGAGCTATGCTGACTAAGATTCAGATGGTAAATCCATAAAAACGGAAACAAATTGAAGCTGAATAAATATTTACGGACGGGTACAACTACAGACCTGAACTAAATAGTTCAGCAGACTACGTTTGGAGGTCTAGTAAACATCCACATAATTCATACAACAGAAAATCTTAATATGGACGACCATTTAATACACTTCTCGTACTACTCCGTGCATTTTGAAATGTAAACTTTTCCAAACTACAGAAAACTTTTATTTGCTCTGAAGATTTTCGCGATACATTCAGTTTATGTGAAATTAACATTACTGTTACAATGGGTTCGTCATATTACGTACAGTGCACACGTTTACTAAGCTGTCTTGCTCGAAACTTTCTAAGCACCAAAACATTTTTCTTAACAAAAATAAATCACTTGCCAAATAAAGATGATGTATTGTACATCGTCAAATTGACTCACAGAAGACGGTCGTAGAATTCTAATCATAGAGTCGAGTTATTATCTCTGACTTATGTTACTTTTACAACAATAATGCTTGGCACAGTGCACTGTTGAGACTGATAGGGTGGCTTTACGAGAAGAAAGCAATAAAGTTTCCCTTCATCATTCACATATAATTATGTTTGCACATTGACACCGTGCGGTTTCGTGTTGATAGAATTGTTTTGAAGTCATGCGTTAATAGTGAGTGATGGTGATCTGTTAACATCACATTGGGTCTGACTACCAGTTGTGAGGAAACGTTGATAAACTTTGGCCTTCAAGTTACATCCGATCTGGCTTAGATGGATGCATCCGCAGAATGGTCGTATCCGGTTTTGGAAAAAAAAACAAAAAAACAAACAAACAAACAGGGGCTACGTTGACGTATGCGTCTCTAGATGACACACAAACAAAATGTCATTCAATTATCATGTCTTTTGTGTGTTCTTGTTATATTATTAACTGTGTGTCCCCTAAATCGTACTCCTTTACTCAGACTTATATTGTTTGTCCTCATTAACTTTGTCTTGTGTGTGTCCTCTAGAGACATTACTCTGTGCACACATTGTTTCAACAATAAGACTCAAATTTGGTTCAGTACTTAACTTTTATACGGCTGGAAGTAAAACTAACTCTGAAGATCACGTGACTTTCGGAACCACATTTTGGTTCGGGAAAGTCACTTGACCTTCATTCTTTTGAAAAATTCTCGAAAACGGCCAAATTTGATGGTTTTTTTTATAAACCATTCTTCTCCATTCCAGGATGACCTTTGGAATCATGTTTTAGTCTATTTTGTAGCCCAAATAGCCCAACGAAGCCGGTGTTTCCCTTTTACTGCAGGTAACTTATTTACAGACAAGCAGCTCGAAACGCAGAGCGATTCTACCATACCACTCAACGGCCCGATGCGAATCTTGACCGCCAAGACGGGATTGAAGCGAATTAAGCGAATTGCCATGAATCAAATTTCATGTTTGAAGTCATGCTTTAAAGATCTACTTCAACGGTACTAAGATAATTTAAACTTTGGCGAAATCCAATCAATTTGTGTTTCATGATTACGTATATATTAATGAAAATACTTAGCGGTAGTTGCGTAATTAAAAAAAAAGGTCATTTAGGCCAGCGTTCAGCAGCTCCTCATACCGAGTTTTTGGAAACGGCATGTCACGTGATAAAAATATACCATAGACTCTGATGACGTACATGAATGGAGACGGCTTGTTTACCCCCCGCGCAGCGAAGTGTGTTTATTGTACGCGTCTATAGCTATTCACACAGTAAACGAGGACAAAATGTCAGACATTAGCGGATCGTGGGAGGAACACAGTGTGGACGAAGAAGAATTAGGAAATACAGATGATAGTATTGATAGTGAGGATAGATCTGACGGTGGAGGGAGCTCTTCCGAAGACGAAGGGGGCGTTGATGAAGCTGGGGGAGTGCTTGACGAGGAAGTGCGAGGTGCCAAACCATACAGGTTTGAGCCACTGGCCGCCGATGGTCGTGAACGTGCGAATCCTGATGCAGGAGGTCGACTAAACAATACTGAATGGTGAGTCCCACAGGTTTTTTGAAGAACAAACAATGCTATGTTCACTGTTTTTTATCGTCATGAAGTACTTATTTATCTATGCGGCATATGAGGCCGCTATAATGGATAGAAATAGCAGCAGAAAGTTGATTTTTTTTTTCTCACGAAATGGTTGCTGTTGTCCAATATGGTTCACGTTTTCATGATACATTGAATGGTGTCACTCAAAAATTGTTCCCATTGGGTTAGTGCAGGTATCCTTATCGGAGAACCGGGTTCCATGGAGAAGGAAAATAGATGAATGTTGTTTTATTTGTTTCTGTAATTCCTCGTTTATCCATTAATTTTTTCACAATACAATCATCAAATCTCAGTGTGTCGGAGATAGCATTTATTTTCAGTACCGAACTGATCCTGACAAGCCGTATTTTCTGTCAGTGTCACTGTTCTACCGCATTTATTATTTTTTTTTTTTAAGCAAATGATTGAGGTAGGTCCTAGCCTAATTGGATTATTTTTTATGTCAAGCTCATTTGCTAATTATTTCTCATAGTTTTCTTTTAGGCTAGTATGATATGTCATGTTTATTCTTTAAAACAGAACTACAATTACAAACCACTTTTCAAATAAAAAAAATAAAATAAAAAACAATTCCCAGAGACACAAAGTAAGAACAACGGCCATTGATAAACAATGCGAAACATTGCATGATTTTTTTCTTAGATGTATAAATGAGACACGCATCGTTTCAATCCCCACTCATTTTGTATTACCCCCGTTCACGTAAAATTAGTTAATGGTCATGAACATAGTCCATCCTATGTCAGTACAGCAACACTTTCATCCGTTAATTTTCTGTTATTTAAATTTTTCTTTCAGGTGCTCATGCGGACACTGTGTGGTCCAACCAATGGCAGTGAACTGCATCTGCTGCAAGGAAGTGCAGAAGACAAGAGCCCAAATGGCAGCATTGAACATTAATGTAGAGGATGAAAACAAAGCCTTGCTGTGCATGATTAGTTTGAAGCAGTCTGTCTGCACCCGGCTGTACTTCAAACCGCGTATTTACAGTACCGGTGAATACTATGGCAGAGATGCAGTTGAAGGGACTCTAGACCAGTAAGTGTCTTTTTTTAATTGAACTGTAAAATTAATGTAAGGAGCAAACCCTCCCCCCAAAAAAATTATTACGCCTCTTACCTGACCCTGAGTATAATTGACTGTTGGATTAGATTTATTCAACTCAGAAAAACGAATAACCATAAAACCTGTACAAGATTTTTTCTAAACACTTTGATCTCTGTCACAATTGTTGAGTATGTTACAGCTTATGACTTCTTTAAAGAACCCAAAAGTGTGTGTGTGTGAGTTTGTAGTGCAATCAAACCGAGGACTTACAACAAAAGGGACAATAGGTCCATGTTTGTTATCACAAAGGAAAACAATGGGGTCCACGTTTGTCAGGACAAAGAGTTGAACAAAGGAGGGTCCACGATTGGAGCTCATGACACACTTGAGTGTGTGTGTGTGTGTGTGTGAGCTTACACATGCCAACTTACGGAGCAATGCTACCCCATAAGGTTTTCTTTGTTCTGGTGGTGACCCAATTAGGATTTCTTCAGAAAAAGGAGAACAACAATGAAAGTACCCCTGTAACAGCCATATGTAAGGGTGTGTGTGTGTGTGTGGGGGGGGGGGGGGTTCACCTACAAGTTTTTCGACTGGACAAACCAGAAGAGTATATTTCCACCCTTACTCGTACGTGATTTCTTCAAAATGGTTAAACTGTGTTTTTAAACAAATATTGATATCAAATGTTTACCTAATTTGATTTTCTTCAACTACTTTGTTTGCAGAAGAAATCGCCATGTTGTTTACAGGCAAGTTGTCAGATGGTGTACGGGCTACCTCGGAAGGTTCAACAGAGTGCCACTTCCTTCATGTATCATGGACGCCATCCGAAGGACATATCCCAACCCCAATGGACAATATAAAGGGTTTACCCGCCACTTGACTATTAGTAACTTAAAAACCCTAAAATTTATTGCCAATCATATAATAAGAATTCCTCTTCTCACTCGAATTTAGTGTGGTATTTTTAGCCCCTATAGTTGATAAAATGTTTGTAAATGAGACTCAAAAAATAGATGTACAAATTATTTGTCAAACATAAAGCTCATGCTGTTGTGCCTCTCAATGGAAAATAGTGAAATGCATTCAACTTACATGTACATATTACAAACATGGAAGTTATACAGCAAAGAGGCTTCAAAAGGGGAACTTTTTTGAGAACCACAATCTTTGATAAAAATCTGGTAATATTTGGCTCACTGAGATGGGATGTGTGTCATTACAAGAACAATGTCTATAATTAGGTGAGGTTTGCGCTGACACCATAGGTAAAATCTCTTTTGAGTAGTGGTGGTTCTGAAAAGAAACAGTGGTTTCACAACTTGATTTTTTGATCAGTATGCCCTGATCCTCTTCAGGAAGTTGTCAAACCACCTGTTCTTTTTAAAACCACCACTACTCACAACGAGATTTTATACATAGCATCACTGCAAACCTGATCCCACCATGCAAAGTTTCAAATCATACTATGATCAAAACATGTTCTGCTAATCTAGTAGTGGTACATGGTTTCAGGAAGGTTTTCAGAATTGAGGATACAAACATGGTGGGATTGGTGGCCTCCATTTACTCTAAATTTTCAGTGTGTTACAATCATTTTTAGATGATCCATGAGTAAATGACAATAAATACTTTTAATAATATACACATATCAGTCTTTAGTCTTTATGAGTATTATTTTATTTCAAGAAAAATAGAATAAAACAACAATTGTTTTTGCAAAGTCAACTACCCCTCTTCAAGTGAAGTAAATAAATAGAAAGCAGCTTAATTAATAAATTAAAGGGACACGTTGCCATTAAAAGAAAATGTAACTATGAGTTCCTTACCCTTCTTGCATATACTACATGGTAAATGACCACCTTATGTACAAAAAGCAATATTTTTGGAGTTAAGAGTACAGTGTACATGTAATACTTAATGTCAAGAAAAGTTGTATCACCAAAGTTGACCTCTCTGTCTAGTTTCAATTTTCATTGAGTAATTAAATAGAAAACAGCTAAATTAAAAGGGAATGTTGCAAAACTAATTCCATGCGATCCTTACTCTTCTTGCCTACAGACATTCTAAAAGACCTTATCAAAATTTTCAGCTCAATGTAGACTTTCAAGAAAATGTAAACAAACATTTCAAATTACAGTCGAAGCTTAGAAAGACAGGTTGTCTGGCAAATTGTCAAAAAGAAGTGTAATTGTTTTGTGTTTGCCCTGGATTGAAAACACATTACACATGAAATATGCAAACCCCAATACATGAACTCCAACTCCTCTTTTTCTCCCCCCCCCCCAAAAAAAAAACTACTTTAGTTCACCATGCAATATGCACAAACTGGGGCTGCTCATTAATCTTACGTAGCAAACAAGTTTGTGGTTGATCCCCCTTCTAACAAATAATAATAACAATAACAAATAAGTACGGTATACATGTGTACATGTACTCAATAAAACCCTACATTTAAATTACCAGATGTGGTTGTGGTCAAGTAAAAGCTACATGGGCATTAAAACAACTCTTCTCATAAGATAATAAAGGGTGTACAAAAAATATGTACAATACATGTATAATCAATAAAGAAAAAAATCCACAATGGCTTGATGAATAAATCATATTTTACCATCAGAAATAATCCTCTGCATTAACAATAAGGTGTTTAAACTATGTCAACAGTATCTCTTTAATACATGTAATAGGAGGACAAAATAAACCTTTCTTTCATTTTAATAATTCTGCTTGAAACAAAATTGCAAACAGACATGAATCATGCATCTCAAACCTAGGGGTTTATAAATTTGTTAAAAATCTTGAGGGAAATTGTTAACTTTTAAGATATTCACAAGTCAGGCCTGGAATTACACGGAGGCCATGGCCTTCGTTGCCCTTGTGTTGGCCTTGGTGCCCCTTCAAAAGTCTCCCATAGACTTTAAGATTTTCCAATGGAAGTACCCTTTACAAAATGAAAATGGCCTTGCCCTCTCCAAGATGAAATTCCAGGCCTGACAAGTGTATGATTATGCAAAGTAAAGTTAATTATTATTCCGATACTGCACATTTTGATGTGTAATGAAATAAAAATAACCCTCAGCTCGGGGTCCAGGCATTTTGAAGCTGACCCCCACCCCCCGCGGTTGAATATTTCTCCCCTAAACATAATTAAGGTTGTTTCTGCAACAAGCCAGTAAACCGTTTCATTACCTCCTCTGATGTGATTGAACTTTCCATCACATTAGATGGGAGAAGTTGTTCACCAGTGGGCTCCTGGTCACCATACTTAGCATATATTCAGCAAAAGCTTCTTGCAAAACCTGAACAAAAGATCAAAACAAACATTGTATTTAACCTCTAAGTCAAAATGTCATAATTTGGGCATTGTATTCACACACATGTATGGCTTTGCCCTTTGTAGGCCCAAGTAATTTTTTACCATGGTCCTTCCCCTGGTACTCCTCCCCCAGGGATACAATGATGTTGAAAGCAAACTAAACTGGAAAAGCAATGTAAGGTCAATAATGAAGTCTGTAGGTTGTACTTGAAGTTGAAGGGGAGTCTTGTACACATGTATGTGCACTGGGATGACAAGGTCAAGGAGGTGAAGTAGAATTGGTAACTAGTTACAAACTTTCCTAAACTTCGAACTCGAATCATGCTCACAATCACATCGAGTGAAAAGGAAAATTGTTGATGGTTTTGGTAGCCCTACTATTGAGTTTGAAATCTCTTGCGAGAAATGCATGTTTTGAAATGAAAAGAAACGATGATAAAATATCAACTACATACTCATAGAACTTAGTTTTAGAACTTAAAAGTTGCTTACCCAGCTCTTCTCTCTTTTCTTAAATGACATGCCAGACGAGTGTTGGCTGAATCGCTTAGTTTCATTTGGCTGTGCCTGTTTTACTCTCTGTTTGAAAAGATGATAGCACTGCAGATGGGGCTTTCATGGTTGGGATTGAACCTGGCTTAAGCCTGTTATAGCTTTTTAATCCAAAACTGCTCTTTAGTTGCGATGTTGCAACCCGACAGTCGTCCGTAAAATGGGCACTGCAAATCATGGTCCATTTTGTCACCGTGAAACCCTGTGTTGGTCACCGAACGCACCCATTCCCTTCTCTGGACAGGATCTCTTGGGAATCGAAACAAAAACTCACATCTGGGTTCCTATCTGCGTTCCAAGTACATCCACCAACAGAACATGAGTTCGGCATGGTCAATTCTCACGTCTTAACTTGGTGAATGTATTCGAATAATGAGATCATCACACATAGTTACCGTGTAAACACACGACACATCGCTACTTCCTGGTTTCCCCTTTCTTATAAGTACGTCATCATTCGCTGGTTCACCCACGTATCTTATAGTTGGTTCGTGGTGCGCGTAAATACACGTGCTTCAGTATGGGACATGCATGGTGCCTATGGAGGGAGCCATGGAAGCGCGCGAGTTTTTAAAAACCCTAAGATCGGATTATTTTTTCCGGTTAAAATTACGAAAAAAATATATGTTTAAAACAATCCAATCTACAAGGTCAGAATACTTAATAACATTATGTTTAAGATTCAGCAATTTGTTTTATTTCGCAGATATTGCTGAAGTAGATCTTTAAGTGTTTACCCCAGGCCGTACAATATATTTATTTTTTCAGTGGATTTATCTTAAAATTGTAACTCGGTTACGACTGTTCTGTTCTTGATAAAATCAATCTGTGTGATTTAAAACAAACACAGTATCATCACTGTTGTCAATTCAACTTTTGACACACAAAGTATCGGACAACATCATTCGACATTTTACTCGGATCATTATCTGCTCCTGAAGCCCAAGAGCGCCAGTTTATTGACACGATAGAAAGACATGCATTCTTAGATTACGAAAGAGAAAACAAAATCCAGCATCAATCTAAACATTGTACTAAAAGGAGACGCTTTACATGGTTAAAACCTCAAGGGCCGATTCAGAGATTGAATTTGTTTATCTAATTTAGTGATGTGGAATCACAGACAATATTTTTTTTTTCATCAAAATATCACGTAATTAACAAAAAAATGTGAACAAAAATGCGGTCAAGGGTCAGCGTATACGCTTTTCCAGCCGTTGCAACTGTCAAGTTTATGTAACATTGTTGTAAGAATACTGGTGGTCTGTTTATGTATTAATTATAACAATGGCGAGGCATGAGGATCCAGTCTTCATATCAATCAAGCAGTAATTCACGTGTAATTAAAAAACTGACATAAGTCCGATCCACCGTATCAACTTGTATTAGGTGGACATCGTGCAGTTATTCGTCGTCGTCCCGCCTCGTTGTGTAACGCAGGCATCAGGTAACGTGACAATAGTTAGGGGATAATAGCTAGGGCTACAGACTAATGGTCTGGATCCCTACCCCTCCACAAGCTCCGAGTTCGTGCCCCCGTGGTTTGACTCTCTGGCCCCACGAGACACCGGCTGTACGGGACATGCCCCCAAGGTTTACCCGCGGCAGTGCAGTTAATTACGAGAAGTCCCCCCCCCCCCCCCCCCGATCCACAAAGCTTAAGTAGTAGTCCAGGTCGATTTCCTACCTGCCGACCAGGTAGTTGTTAATAAGCAGAAACAGTTCTCTAAAGAACAACATCTACACAACAAAGTAGACAATTATACACATGGTGTTACCGCAAACCGAATATACAACAATGTTGAAGCTATTTCGTCTTGTGCAACTATTATTATGGGTATCAAGACAGATATTCAGTAGCCTAGTCCCTGGCGATGGTCTTTGACGATTACAAGAGTCCAGCCAAGTGATCTGAAACAATATCGATGTGGTCTTATCTCTTATAAAACAAAACTCTGGTCTTATTCTCTCCTTGTGACCCTCATCATACCATCACTAATCAATGTCGGTGTCCAGCTGCCCCATCGTCCAATAAAATGCTACGTTCCGGTGTGAAAGTCGTATTTGAAAAAGTGCGTGAGCAATTTAATGTGCAAAAAAGGTGTTTATGTAAACTAAGCGAGGAGTGTTTTGTCGTTTTGTTGTGTTTTCAATTTAATAGGAATGTTAAATGCTGCATGGGAACGGGAAAACATGTCACTGGGGTAAATCTAGAAAGTAACAAAACTGTAACACTAGTTTCATGTTTTGTTTTTGTTTTTTTTTGTTTTGTTTTTTTTGTCAGGAGTATTGTGATTGCTTACGACCTCCTTTTACTAGAATCCTTTTTTTTAATGGTCTACATAGATGTATGGAAGCAGTACATAAAACAGTCGCTTTGAAACATGGACATAAAACAGTGGCAGACAGCACCAGTCTGTCTCAATACAGCTGCTGAGCTTTGCCTAGTCTGGCTGACGTGAAACTCAAAGGAATTAGATCTGTGCACAGCCCAATGGGCTTATGGTACACACATGAATCAGCTTCGGTTGGACTTCAGCCTATCGCAAATTAGGCCTGACCTGTACTGAACTCAAGAGTTAAGGTGATTTAAGTATGTAAAACTAGAGGGTTTCATTGAGGATATCATGTAGTCTAAGCGGAGTTGGCAAAAAAAGAGAAGGAAAACAAAGTAATTTAAAGGGGGGGGGGGGGGTGTGCTCTCCGGAGGCTCCCCAGGTCTGGCTGTGGGGGTATTAACCGGTATCTACGATGTTTACTCGGCCATAATAAGGTAATAACTACAATATTAAGAGCATCTTAGAGCTGCAGCCAGCCGCTCCTTAAATCACAGTTTGGTTGTTTGGAGTGTTTGATCAAAACTTTTGGTTGAATTGAATTAACTCTTCTAAAACTGAACCATGTGTTGACCCAATATTAAACGTTAGTAGCAAAAATATAACTTTAGGTAAACTGCGATATCTCAGTACAAATCACAATGACGATATTGAAAACAGCTTGTTAAGATGAAGCCCTTGTTTGGGTCACGGTTGGGTAAAAATATTGTCTGCATTTCCCTGGGAGTCACTTCAAACAAAATTGGAAGTATATTCAAATGTTGAGATATTTACAAATGTGCACCCTTTAATTTAAGAGAAAACAATTTTTCATTTGAATTGTGAAATCACCTTAGTCATTTTGGAGCAATATTGTCACAATGCCAAGTTGGACGTCTCTTTTAGGTCCAGATAACAACTTGTTCAGTTCAAAGAAAATGAGCATTCTTATACTACATGTAGCCATTCTTATAGTACATTTAGCCATAGTGATTAAGGAAAGATGTAATGATACTGTTTTTAAATCAATATAACCACTTTGGGAATTGGTTTTCCTTCTCACGTGTTTGTATGGTTTACAGGTTGTTTCACTGAGTGATCATTATCAAAAGGTTTTTACCAAGTAAAACGTCTCATTTTAGTACAATGTTTAGATTTATGCTGACAAGTTGTTATTTTCTTTATCTAAGACTGCCCGTCTCTCTATTGTGTCAATAAACTGGCGCTCTTGGGCTTCAGGATCAGAAAATGATCCGAGTAAAATGTCACTTATGATGTCGTCTGATACTTTGTGTGTGAACAATTTAACTGACAACAATGATCAGACTGTTTTGCTTTAAATCACAAAGATTGATTTTATTCAGAAGAAGTACATTTTTTTTTGGTTTTAACCAAAACAGTCGTAAATGAGTTACAATTTCATGATTAATCCAATGAAAAGAATCCAATTAAATTACTTGGACAGTTTATTTATATACGACAGGAAGTATTTTCAAAAGACTTGACGATATAGAGGTCTGTATATTTGAATTCCTATTATTGAAACATCAAGCCAATAAATTTATCAAATGTTGATCGGCATTTGGCCATTTGTCTTACTCAGGCTTGTTGTTACGAGTATGAATTCTCAGTCTGTAGGGAGACTTGTTAGACATATCAATATTCAAACCGGTTGTCAGAAATCTTAATCCACGTCGGACGTAATGATCTATAACACACATTATAAACAATTACAATTGTCCCACTCCTGCTCACTCCTCCTCAAACCATTTCCTTTTATCCCTTTTCGCTCAAGACCCAAACTGAAAGTATAACGACTCTTCGTATTAAATTATGATATCGAAAGTAACATTAATTTAATCGGCACACTTTAATGCCCAGAAAATCACTTTGAATCTTCAAAAAATGACTGCCAACATTGATCTTGCCCTTCTTTTTGGTTGATTAATATTTTCGGGAACGTCATTATCCAACAACCTCAAACACTCCAACTCTCTCGCTATGACCCCAATAGTCACTTAAAACCTTTGGTCATGTTGGCCCTTTAAAATCCACACGCATTTTAGGGAAGCATAACAATAGGCAACTCATTAAGTATATTGTATTAATTAGCAGTGGGGGTAAATTACTTCTAGAATGAATGAAGGCCACACCAGTGGATAAACTGACTTTATTACAAGCAAGAACCTTTAATAAAGTCAGTGTGGTCACTTGCCAAGTTGTGAGCTGTTTGACTGGAGCCATAGACAAAACACACACAAAATCCTGAGCTGCCTGGTATCAGCTGTCCCGTGAGGCAAGTTCATATTACCCTGGTCGGTCTACCCCCATTAAATGTTGACAGACACATGGCTGGTCGATTACAAATACCTCCCTGGCCTGGACAATTTTTCTTTAAAGGGATATGTCCTTTTTTCTATTTGGGAGGCATCCGCTACGCCCAATTCCTTTAACTAAGGGTTTTAAGTGTGTTGTTGAGTTAATGTTGAAACAATGTGTGCACAGAGTAATGTCTCTAGAGGACACACACAAGACAAAGTTAATGAGGACAAACAATATAAGTCTGAGTAAAGGATTACGATTTAGGGGACACGTAAATAAATATATAATATGATTAGGACATGCAAAACGCATGAGATTTGAGATTCGTTTTTGTGTGTCCTTTAGAGACGCATACGTCAACATAGCCCCTGTTTATTTGTTGTAGTTTTTTTTTATTGTTCCTAAACCGGATACGACCATTCGGCGGATGCATCCCTCTTAGCCAGATAGGATGCAACTTGAAGGCCAAAGTTCATCAACGTTTCCTCACTTAGCCAGATAGGATGCAACTTGAAGGCCAAAGTTCATCAACGTTTCCTCACAGCTGGTAGTCAGAACCCAATGTGATGTTAACAAATCAAAATCACCCACTATTAAACGCATGACTTCAAACATGAAATCCAATTCATGACAATTCACTTGATGTATCAAACGCACACGTGTTAATGTAAAAAACGTAATTATATGTGAATGAATAAGGGAAACTTTATTGCTTTCTTCTCGTAAAGCCACACTATCAGTCTCAACAGTTCACTGTGCCAAGCATTATTGTAAAGATAACACGAGTCAGAGATAATAACTCGACTCTATGATTAGAATCCTACGACCGTCTTCAGTAAATCATTTTGACGATGTATATATTTTTTTTTCGCAAGTCATTTATTTCTTCTAAGAATTTCCCCTTTTCAGTGCTAAGCAAGTTTTCTGCCAGAAAGCTTGGTAAACTTATGCACTGGACGTGGTATGAAGACCCACCATGTAACAGTATTGTTAATTTCAAATAAACTGAATTAATCGGGAACAATATTCAGAGCAAACAATTTTTTTTTTTTTGTAGTTTCGTAAGGATTAAATTTTAAAATGCACGGATTAACAAAGAAAAAAGTGTATTTAACACTGAAGTAAATCATTTTTACTGTTGTTATATTTCAATCAAATGGTCCTCTTTGTTCAAATTTTCTGTGATAAGATTTATTTGGATCTTTACTACAAGTCCAAACATAGTCTGATGAACTATTCAGTTCATGTCTGTAGCTGTACTCGTCCCGAGATTTGTACTCAGCTTCGTGTTCGTTTCTATGGATTTAAGAATTCAGGTCAGCATAGCTCAATATTTGAAGAAAAAAACACAACCTTCAATCGTACCAATTACTACTAGTATATATTGGTTTTACAAACAGGCTCTTCCTCATTTCCCTGTGTCAATTTATACGCTAAACTACAACGAAGTCGTGTATTGTTGACTTTTGAACACAATGGGGCTGTTTATCTATTCACTCTTGATCGTTTTGATTGTGAAGTCTCAAGCTTAACCACAAGTTGCATCCTCCGGCCGGTTTGCTGTGAGCTAGATCCAAGTTGTAAGATAGATGAGTTGAAGAGTATTCCATCAAACTATCTGGAAAAGGTTTACACTGAACCAAGAAACACAAAATATCAGATGGAAGAACTGAAATTTACAATGACTGATTATCAAGAAACGGTTTCCTCAGAGATGGAAGAAATAGTTACCTCTGACAGACCTCTGC
>JASTWB010000048.1:0-94899 GCA_032158295.1 Pycnopodia helianthoides
TTAGACGACAAAATTTTTGGGGGCGTGCGTCGTGCCGTCGCGTCGCCTGTTCCGCCCCCGTGGGGTTTGTGCGTCGCGTTTTTGCGGCGCGGGGGTGCCGTCCCCCCCTCGCGTCGTTTCCCCCCCCCCCTTTGCGGGTTGGGGCGGGGGGGGTGCCCCCTTTTTCAATTTTTTTTCATAGAGGCTTCCCCGGCCCTGTCGGCGGGCCGTCGCGTCGTGCCCCCCCCGTCCCCCCCCGTTCCTTCCCCCTCGTGCCGTCGCCCGTCGCGTCTTCCCCCCCCCGTTTCGCCCGTCGTCCTCGCGTCGTGCCCCGTCCGTCGCCATTTTTTTTTTAACCCCTGAGTTTTTTCGGGGTTTTTTCTGAATGGGTTTTTCCAGGGTGAACTCACTCAGCATTAATTTAAATGCCAGCCCCCCAAATTTTTTTAAAAATTTTTGTAACGACCGTCCCCCGACAGTTCCCCCAAAAGGGGGGACCCAAAAAATTTTTAGTTTTGGGGCCCCCCTTTTTAAAATTTAAAAAAATTTTCATCATAAAATCATGAATTTTTTTTTATTTTTTTTTCACAGATTCTGCCCTTTATCCCAGACTGTTTTTTCCCCAAAAACCTCCCCAAAATTTTTTAAGTCCCCCTTTGGACCCCTCTTTTGTTTTTTTTTTGTTTGTACTTGTCCCGGGGGTTACCCAAAAATCTCGCCCTATTGACCCCTTGAAAAACCCTGAACCCCAAAAAATTTTCACAAAAATGAAAAGGGGGGGTGATCAGGCAAGGAGACAATTGTCAGGGAAAAAAGGGGGCGCGCCCCTCTTGGAAAACCCCCCCCCCTTTTTGATTTTGGCGTGGGGTAGGCCTACTATCTTAGCCACTGGTGTCGCTTACAAAATTCGTTTTTAGCCACGGGGGTTTTTTGGGGGTGAAGAAGGGGGCCCCGTTTGGGGTATCCAAGGGTGGGGGCTCCCAAAAAAAAAAGGGGACTGATTTTTGGGGGTGTTTTTTTTGCTTTTCCCCTTTTTTTTTCAGCTCGGAGTCCAAGAATTCAAGTTGGCAAAACTTTCGCGAGGACTTTTTTTACCCCCCCCTCGCCCCCGATTTCCGGTCTGGAGATGCCAGAAAAAAAGGGGGGACAAAAGTCAGATTTTTTTTTCGACTGACTATCCAAGGTAGATTAGGTGCAAAAATTTTGGGGGCTCTAGCATCTTAGTTTTTTTTAGTTAGGGTCTCCCCCAAAAATAAAAAAAATTTTTTGCCTTATTTTGGGACGGGGGTGGCGCGCCCTCTTGGGCCCCGGCCCCTTTTTTTTTTTTTGGGGTTTTGGGGGGGGGGCCCACTATCTTTTTCCCCCCGGGGTCCTTACCCCAAAAAAGTTCAGCCACGGCGTTTTGGGGCCCCCAAAGGGGGGCCCCCCTGTGGGGGGGTATCCAAGGGTGTAAGCTTTTTAAAAAACGGGCATTGATGTGGGGGTTTTTTTAACGTGGGGGACCATGTGTTGCAGCTCGGAGTCCAAGAATTCAAAAAGGCAAGCTTTTTTTGAAAAGGGGGTTTTTAGTACCCCCCCTCGCCTTTGATTTCCAGTCCCCCAGATGCCCCCGGGAAAAAAACCAAAAAGTCAAAAGGGGGTTTAGACGAGTTACTATTAAAAGGGGGGGGTTTTTTTGGGGGTAATTTTGTTTTCTCTAGCATGCCCCTTTTTTTAAAAGTTAGGGGGCTCCCCCAAATAAACTTATTTCTGCCTTTACTTCGGCCCGAGGGGGGCGTGCCCTCTTTAGGCCCCCCCCCCTTTTTGATTTTGGGGTGGGGGTAGGCCTACTTTTCTTTTGCCACTGGCGTCGCTTACCCAAAAAATTTTTTTTTTTCCACGGCGTTTAGCCTGAAAAAAGCCCTCGTGTGGGGGGATCCCCGGGTGTTTTAAAAAATTTAAAAAATCGGCCCCCGATGTGGGGGGTGATTTTAACGGGGGTTTCCTTTGTTGTTTGCTCGGAGGGCCAAGAAAATTTTTGCGGAAAACTTTTTGCGAGGACTTTTTAGTACAAAACCCCCCCCTTTTGCCTTTGGGGGTTCCCCTTTTTGGGGGAAAAAGGGGGCCCCCAAAAAGGGGCCACAAAATCGGATTTTTTGGGAATTTTTTATCCCAAAAGGGGGGGTTATGCTGCAAATTTGGTCTCTTTTAAAAAATTTTTTTGTTCATGAGTTAGGGTCTTTTTTCCCCCCAAAAAAAAAATTTTTTTCTTTTTTTTACTTCGGGGACGAGGGGGGGCGCGCCCCTCTTGAGGCCCCGGCACTTTTTGATTTTGGGGGGGGGGAGGCCAAAAAAACTTAGCCATGGTGTTTTTTTTTTAAAAAAATTTTTTTGCCACGGCGTTTAGACCTGAAGAGAGCCCTCGGTGGGGGGGGTAAAAAAAGGGGGGGAAGTTTGAAAAAATCGGGGACGATGTGGGGGTGATTTTAACATGCTTACCTTGAGTTTCCCCCCCCGGGGTCCAAGAATTCTTTTGGCAAGCTTTTTTCGAGGATTTTGTAGTACCCAGCTGCCCCCCGATTTCCGGTCTTTTTGATGCCCCCAAAAAAGGGCCAAAAAAAGTCGGGGTTTTCGGACGATGTCTATCCAAGGTAGATTATGGTGCAAAAATTTTTTCCCCCCTCGCAAAGCTTATTCATGAGTTAGGGTTTCCCCCCCCTTTAAAAAAATTTCTTGCCCAAAACTTCGGCTGGAAAAGGTTTGGGGGGCCCCCCTTTCCCCCCCCCAAAAATTTTGATTTTTTGGGGGGGGGAGGCCTACTTAAATTTAAAAAAAATGGGGTCGTTAAAAAATTTTGGGGTTTTTTCCCCCGGGGTTTTTTCCTGAAAAAGAGCCCCCCTGTGGGGCTATCCCCAAAGGGGTTTTAAAAAATTTTTAAAAAAACGGGGGTTTTTTTTGGGGTTTTTTTTTTAAAGTGGTTTTTTTTTGGTTTTTTGTCGGAGTCCAAAAAATTTTAACATGGCAAGCTTTCCCGAGGACTTTTTTAGTTAAACCCCCCCGCCTTTGGGGGTTCCCCCCCTGGAGAAAAACCCCAAAAAAGGGAAAAAAAAAGTCCCGGTTTTCAGACGAAAATGGACTATCCAAGGTTTAAAAAATTTTTGGGTAATTTTTTCTCTTTTAAGGGGGGTTAGTTTTTAAGGGGTTAGGGGGCTCCCCCCCAAAAAACTTTTTTCTTGCCTTTTTCTTCGGGGACGAAAAGGGGGGGGCCCCCCCTTTTTGGCCCCCCCCCCTTTTTTATTTTGGGGCGTGGGGTTTTTGGCCCCCCCCTTTTTTTAAAAAACTGGCGTCGCTTACAAAATTCGTTCAGCCCCCCGGGGTTTTGACCCCCAGAAAAACCCCCCTGTTTTGGGGGGGTTCCCCAAAGGGGTAAACTTGAAAAAAAAAGGGCCCTTGATGTGGGGGGGATTTTTTAAAACCCCCCTTTCCCCTTTTTTTTTTAAATCGGAAAAACCCAAAAATTCAAATCGGCAAGCTTTCGCGAGGACTTTGTAAGGGGGCCCCCCCTCGCCTTTTTATTTTCCGGTTTTTTGGAAAATGGCCCCAAAAAAAGGGCCACAAAAATTTTTAAATTTTTAGGAAACCCGGGGAAAAATCCCAAAAGGGAGATTTAAAAGGGGGGGGGAAATTTTTTGGTTTTTTCTTAAAACCCCCCTTTGTTTTATGAGTTTTTGGGTTTTCCCCCAAACCCCCAACCCCCTTTTTTTTTGGGGCCCCCTTTTTCGGCACGGGGGGGGGCGGGGGCCGGGCCCCTTGGGGGGCCCCCGGAAATTTTTTTTTTTTTGGGGGGGGGGTAGGGGGCCCCCCCATCTTTGCCCCCGGTGTCGCTTACAAAATTTGTTTAGCCACGGCAAATTTTGACCCCCAAAAGAGCCCCCCTGGGGGCTTTCCCCCAAAGGGGTTTTTAAGCTTGAAAAAATCGGGCACTGATGTGGGGGGGATTTTAAAAAAATTTTTTTTCCTTGTGTTCCGCTCGGAGTCCAAGAATTCAAGTTTTGGGGGGCTTTTTCAGGACTTTGTAGTACCCAGCTCGCCCCCCGATTTTTCCCCGGGGGTTTTAAAAAGCCCCGAAAAGGGACCACAAAAGTCGGAATTTTTTTTACGAGTGTCTATCCAAAGGGGGGGTTATGGGGCAAAATTTTTTTTTCCCTTTTTTCCCCCCTTATTCATGAGTTAGGGTTTCCCCCAACTAAAAAAATTAAAATTTTTTTCCATTTTCTTCGGGAAGAGGTTTTTCGCGCCGTCTTCAGGCCCCCCCCCCTTTTTTATTTTTTTGGGGGGGGGTAGGGGGCCCCCCCAAATTTTTGCCACTGGGGTCCCCTTTTAAAAATTTATTTCCCCCCCCCCCGGGGGTTTGGAAACCCCCCAAAAAGGGGGCCCCGTGTGGGGCTATCCAAGGGGGTTAAAATTTTTTAAAAAACGGCCATTGATGTGGGGGGGGATTTTACAGCTCGGAGTCCCAAAAAAATTTAAGTTGGCAAAACCTTTTTTCCCGGACCCCTTTTTAGTAACCCCCCGCTCGCCCCCGATTTCCGGTTAGAGATGCCAAAAAAAGGGACCACAAAAGTCGGTTTTTTTAAAGTGGGGTCTATCCAAGGTAGATAAAAATGCAAATTTTGTTCTTTCATTTTTTAGTTCAAAAAAATTATACTTCCCCAAATAAAAATTATTTTTTTTCCCCTTACTTCGGGACGAGGGGGCGCGCCCTCTTTTGGGGTTTTTGGGGGTTTTTGTTTTTGGGGGGGGGGTAGGGCCCCACATCTTAGCCATGGGGTCGCTTACAAAATTCGTTCGCCAAAAAGGGGTTTTTTGGCCCCCAAGGGGGGCCCCCCCTGGGGCTATCCAAAAAGGGGTTTTAAAAAATTTAAAAAATCGGCATTGTGTGGGGGGGGATTTTTTTAAAAAGCTTACCTTTTGTTTTTTAGCTCGGGGTCCAAGAATTTTTGTCGGCAAGCTTTTTTGAGGAATTTGAGTACTCCCCCCCCCCCCTTTGATTTCCCCGTCTGGAGAAAAGGGGGGGGAAAGGGACCCAAAAGTCGGATTTTCGGAAAGAGGGGACCATCCAAGGTAGATTTTGGTGAAAAAATTTTTTTTTTTCTAGGGTGTTAGTTAATGAGTTAGGGTCTCCCCCAAAAAATTATTTTTTGGCCCTTTTTTTTGGCACGAGGGGGGTTTCGCGCCGTCTTGAGGTTCCGGCACTTTTTTATTTTTTGGGGGGGGGTTGGCCCACTATCCCCTTAAACCACGGGGGGTTGCTTAAAAAAATTTATTCAAACCGGGGGTTTTGGGCCCCCAAAAGAGCCCCCCTGTGGGGGATCCAAGGGGGTAAGCTTGAAAAAACGGGCACTGATGTGGGGGTAATTTTAACGTGCTTACCTTTTTTTGCCCGCTTTTTAGTCCAAGAATTCAATTGGCAAGCTTTTTGTGGGAAAAATTTTATTTTCCCCCGCTCGCCTGTGCTTTTTCCCCCCCCCGGAGATGGGGCCCCCAAAAAGGGGCCACAAAAGTCGATTTTCCCGGGGAAGTGGGCTATCCAAGGTAGATTATGGTGCAAAAATTTTTTTTTTCTCTAGCATGCTTAGTTCATGAGTTTTGGGTTTTACCCCCCTAAACTTATTTCTTGCCATTACTTCGGGAAGAGGTTGCGCCGCCCCCTCTTCAGGCCCCGAATTTTTTTATTTGGGCGTGGGGGAGGCCCCCCCAAAAATTTTTTTTCCCCGGCGTCGCTTTCAAAATTCATTTAGCCACGGGGGTTTTTGGGGGGAAAAAGAAACCCTGTGTGGGGCTATCCAAGGGTGGTTTAAATTTTAAAAAAAAAGGGCCCTTTTATGTGGGGGTGATTTTTAAAACTCGGGTCCAAGAATTCAAATTTTGGCCCCAAAAATTTCCCCCGGGGGGCTTTGTAGTTTTCCCCCCCCCGCCCCCGAAAATTTCCCCCCGGAGATGCCAGAAAAGGGACCACAAAAATCGGGTTTTCGGGGACGAGTGTCTATTTTCCAAAAAGGGGGGGTTTTTGGGAAAAAATTTTTTTTCTCTTGCAAAAATTAGTTTTTATTTAGTTTTTTTCTCCCCCCAACCCCCAAATTATTTCTTGCCATTACTTCGGCACGAGGTGGCGGGGGCCGTCTTGAGGTTTGGGACTTTTTGAATTTTTTGGGGGGGGGTAGGCCCCCAAAAAAATTTTGCCCCCTGGCTTTGCTTACAAAATTCGTTCCAAAAAACGGGGGGTTTTGGGTGAAGAGGGGCCCTCGTGTGGGGCCCCCCCAAGGGGGGTAAGCTTAAAAAAAATTTGGGGGGGTTTATTTTGGGGGTGTTTTTTAAAAAGCTTTTTTTGTGTTGTAGCTCGGAGTCCCCAAAAAATTTAAATTGGCAAACTTTTTTTGGGGGGACTTTGAAAAAAACCCCCCCCCGCCCCCGGGTTTCCCCCCCCCGGGATGGGGGGAAAAGAGGACCAAAAAAAATAGATTTTCGGGACCCAGTGGGCTATCCCAAAAAGGGGTTTTTTGATTAGGGCAAAAAATTTTTTTTCTCTAGAAAAATTTGGGGTTTTTTTAGTTAGGGGCTACCCCCAACAAAAAAAATTTCTTGCCAAAATTTTTTTTGGCAAAAAGGGTTTTTGGGGGGCCCTCTTCAGGCCCCCCACACTTTTTGATTTTTGGGGGGGGGGGGAGGCCTTTCTTTCTTAGCCCCCGGCGGGGGGGTTACAAAATTCATTCGCCCGGCGTTTGGATGAAGGGGAAACCCCCCTGTGGGGCTATCCCCCAAAGGGGGGAAGTTTGAAAAAATCGGCCTTTGGGGGGGGGGGGTGATTTTACAGCTCGGGGTCCAAGAATTAAGTTTGGCCCCAAAAATTTTTTTGAGGACTTTGTAGTACCCCAGCTCGCCCCTTTTTTTTCCCCCCTTTGGGGATGCCAGAAAAAGGGGGGACAAAAGTTTGGATTTTCGGACGAATGTCTATCCAAGGTTTGATTTTGGTGCAAATTTTTGGGGGCCCTTTGGGTGCTTAGTTCATGAGTTATACCCCCCCCCAACTAAACTTATTTCTTGCCATTACTTCGGCAGGAGGTGGCGCCCCCGTTTGAGGGGGTTTTCACTTTTTGATTTTGGCGTGGGGAGGCCTACTGTCTTAGCCCCCGGCGTCGCTTTAAAAAAATTCGTTTTTTCCACGGGGGTTTTGGGGGGTGAAGAGAGCCCTCGTGTGGGGCTATCCAAGGGTGTTAAAAATTTTTAAAAAAAAAGGGGATTGAGGGGGGGGTGGTTTTTTTAAAAAGTTACCTTGTGTTTTTGCTCGGAGCCAAGAATTCAAAATTGGCAAGCTTTCGCGAGGACTTTTTTGTACCCCCCCCTCGCTTTCATTTTCCCCCTTTTTGGGGATGCCAAAAAAGGGAAAAACCCCAAAAGTCAAAAGGGTTTTTTTACGAGGACTTTCCAAGGGAATTTTGGGTGCTAATTTTGTTTTCTCTAAAGCTTAGTTAATGAGTTAGGGTTTTTCCCCAAAAAAAAAAAAAATTTTTTGCCTTTACTTCGGCACGAGGTTTGGGGGGGCCGGGCTTGAGGGGCCCCCCCCCTTTTTTTTTTTTTGGGTTTTTGGGGGAGGCCTACTTTTTTTAGCCACTGGCGTCGCTTACAAAATTTGTTCAGCCACGGGGTTTAGACCTGAAAAAGGCCCTCGTGTGGGGGTATCCAAAAGGGGGGAAACTTGAAAAAAATCGGCCCGATGTGGGGGGTTTTTTTTTAAAAAGCTTACCCCTTTTTTTGGGGGGGTCGGAGTCCAAGAAACCAAAAAGGCAAGCTTTCGCGAGGGCTTTTTGTAAAACCCCCCCGCCTTTTTTTTTTTCCCTTCGGAGGGGGGCCAAAAAGGGACCACAAAAAAAAGGATTTTCGGACAAGGGGGCTATCCAAAGGGGGGGTTTTGCTGCAAATTTGGTCTCTCTAGCATGCTTAGTTTTTTTAGTTAGGGTTCCCCCCCCCAAATAAACTTATTTCTTGCCCTTTACTTGGCACGGGGGGTGGGGGCCCCCGTCTTGAGGCCCCGGGGGGTTTTTGATTTTGGCCTGGGGGAGGCCTACTATCTTAGCGACTGGGGTTTGGGTTTAAAAATTTTTTTAGCCACGGCGTTTAGGGGGTGAAGAGGCCCCCCTGTGGGGGGATCCAAAAAGGGGGGAAGCTTTTTAAAAAAAAAGGGGAATGATGTGGGGGTTTATTTTAACGGCTTTCCTTGTTTTCCAGCCTTGGATTTTCCCCAAAAAATTTAAGTTGGCAAGTTTCGCAAAAAGGGTTTGTAGTACCCCAGCTCGCCCGTGATTTTTCCCCGGGGTTTTTGATCCCGAAAAGGGACCACAAAATTTTTTTTTCGGGGAGGGGTCCTTTTTCCAAAAGGGGGGGTTATGGTTTCAAATTTTTTTTTCTCTGCATTTCTTAGTTATGATTTTTTGGGTTTCCCCCCCCAAAAAACTTAAAATTTTTTCCATTACTTCGGCAAGAGGTTGCGCGCCGTCCCCTTTTTGGGGCCCCCCCCCCCTTTTTTTTTTTTTTGGGTGGGGTAGGGGCCCAAAAAAACTTGCCAAGGCGTCGCCTTTTTTAAAAATTTATTCAGCCACGGCGTTTGGACCTGAAAGAGCCCTCGGGGGGGTATCCAAGGGTTTTAAGTTTTTTTAAAAAACGGCCCCTTTTTTTGGGGTGATTTTACAGCTCGGAGTTTCCCCAAAAAATTTTAAAAAGGCAAGCTTTCGCCAGGGCTTTGTAGTTTCCCCCCCCTTTTTCCCCCATTTCGGTTAGAGATGCCAAAAAAAAAAGGGGAAAACCCCAAAAGTCGGAATTTTTTTCGAGGGGTCTATCCAAGGTAGATTATGGTGCAAATTTTGTCTCCCCTACCCTGCTTTTATGAGGAAAACTCTCCCCCCAAAAAAAAAATTATTTTTTTGCCATTACTTTTGGCACGAGGTGGGGGGCGCCCCCTTTTTTGGGTTTTGGGACCCTTTTTTTTTTTTGGGGTGGGGTAGGCCTACTTTAAACTTTGCCCCCGGCCCCCCCTTACAAAATTTTTTTTTAAAAAACGGCGTTTTTTGGGGGTGAAAAAAAACCCTCGTTTTGGGGGTATCCAAGGGGGTAAGCTTGAAAAAATCGGGCATTGATGTGGGGGGTTTATTTTAAATGCTTACCCCTTTTTTTTTTGCTCGGGGGGGTCCCCAAAAAATTTTTGTCGGGAAGGGTTTCGCGAGGGAAAAATTTTAGTACTCAGCTCGCCTTTGATTTCCGTCCCCCAGATGCTAGTAAAAAGGAAAAAAAAAGTCGGGAAAATTTTTTTTCGAGTGACTTCCCCAAGGGGTTTATTATGGTGCCCCAAAATTTTTTTTTTCCCCCCTACTTTTTTTTGTTCTTTAGTTAGGGGTCCCCCCCCAAAAAAAAAATTTTTTTTTCCTTACCCTTTGGGGACGAGGTTGCGCGCCGTCTTTTGGGGGTTTTTCCCGGGACTTTTTGATTTTGGCGTTTTGGGGGGGCCTACTATCTTAGGCCCCCGGCGTCGCTTTCAAAATTCCCTTTTAGCCACGGCGTTTGGACCCCCAAAAGAGCCCCCGTGTGGGGCCCTCCAAGGGTTAACTTTAAAAAATCGGGCACTGATGTGGGGGGGAAAATTTTTAAAAAGGGTTACCTTGTGTTGAGCTCGGAGTCCCCAAAAAATTTAAGTTTTGGGAAAAAATTTCGTGAGGGCTTTTTAGTACCCCCCCCCGCCTGGGGCTTTCCCCCCTGGGGGTGCCATAAAAGGGGGGACAAAAGTCAGATTTTTGGACGAGTGACTATCCAAGGTAGATTATGGTGCAAAAAATTTTTTTTCTCTAGGGGATGCTTATTCATGATTAAAAGGGGGGACCCCCAAAAAAAAAATATTTCTTTTTTATTATTCGGCAAGAGGTTTTTCGCCGTTCAGGCCCCCCCAAATTTTTGATTTTTTTGGGGGGGGGGGAGGGCCCCCACTATCTTAGCCACTGGGTCGCCCCTTTTAAAAAAATTTATTCAGGGGCCCCCGGGGTTTGGAACCCCCAAAGGAACCCCCCCGGGGGGGGCTATCCCAAAAGGGGGTTTTAAAAATTTTAAAAAAAAAGGGCCTTTTTTTTTGGGGGTGATTTTACAGCTCGGGTTTTCCAAGGGGAAATTTTTGTTGGGGGGCTTTTTTTGGGTTTTTTGTTAATACCCCCCCCCCCCCTGTTTATTTCCCTCTGGAGATGCCAGAAAAGGGACCCCCAAAAATCGGATTTTCGGGGCGAGTTTTTTCCAAGGGTAGATTTTTGGGGAAATTTTTTTCCTCTAGCTTTCTTAGTTTTTTTTAATTATAATCTCCCCCAAACTAAACTTATTTCTTGCCCTTACTTCGGCCGAGGTGGCGCCCCCGTTTTTGAGGGGGTTTGGGGTTTTTGATTTTGGCGTGGGGGGGGCCCACTACTTTTTCCCAAAGGGGTCGCTTACAAAATTCGTTCGCCCCCGGCGTTTGGGGGGAAGAGAGCCCTGTGTGGGGGTATCCCAAAAGGGGTTTTTAAACTTAAAAAAATGGGCATTGGGTGTGGGGGGGGTTTTAACATGCTTACCTTTTGTTTTAGTTTTTAGTCCAAGAATTCAAAAAAGGGAAGCTTTTTTTTTAGGGGCTTTTTAGTAAAACCCCCCCCCGCCTGTGCTTTCCCCCCTCTGGAGATGCCATTTAAAAAAAAGGCCACAAAAGTCAGATTTTCGGACGAGGGGACTATCCAAGGTAGATTATGGGGGCAAATTTTTTTTCTCTAGCATGCTTAGTTCATGAGTTAAAAGGGGGGACCCCAACTTTTAAAATTTTTTTTGCCCTTTCCCCTTTTTCCCAAAAAGGGTTTCGCGCCGTTTCCCCCCCCCGAAACTTTTTTATTTTTTTGGGGGGGGTAGGCCACATCTTTCCACTGGCGTTTGCTTACAAAAATTTTTTTTTCCCCCCCCCCCGGGGGGGGGTTTTGGGGGTGAAGAGAGCCCTCGTGTGGGGCTATCCAAGGGTTTTAAGTTTGAAAAAATCGGCCTTTTTATTGGGGGGGATTTTACAGCCCCGGAGGGGGAAGAAAATTTTTGTTGGGGGGCTTTTGCGAGGACTTTGTAGTACCCCCCCCCCCGCCCGTGATTTCCCGTTTTGGAGATGCCAGAAAAAGGGGCCCAAAAAAAATCGGAATTTTTTTAAAGAGGTTTTATCCAAGTAAAATTATGGGGAAAAATTTTTGGGGGCTCTAGATTTTTTTTGTTCATGGTTATACTTTTTCCCCCCCAAAAAAAAATTATTTTTTGCCATTATTCGGCAGGGGTGGCGCGCCGTCTTGAGGTTTGGCAAAAATTTTTTTTTGGCGTGGGGGGAGGCCTACTGTCTTAGCCACTGGCGTCGGGTTCAAAAAAATTTTTTTTAGCCACGGCGTTTGGCCGAAGGAGCCCTGGTGGGGCTATCCAAAAGGGGGGAAGCTTGAAAAAATCGGGATTGATGTGGGGGGGGATTTTAAAAAGCTTACCTTGGGGTTGCAGCTCGGGTCCAAAAAATTTAACTTTTGGGGGGCTTTCGCGAGGACTTTGTAGTCCCCCCGCTCGCCTTTTATTTTTCCCCCCTGGAAAATGCCAGAAAAAGGGGGCCAAAAAGTCAGGTTTTCAGACGAGTGACTATCCAAGGGAGTTTTTGGTGTAATTTTGTTCTCTCAGCATGTTAGGGTTTTAAGGTTAGGGTCTCCCCCAACTAAACTTATTTCTTGCCCCCTTTTTTTTTGGGACGAGGGGGGCGTGGGGCCCCCCCTTTAGGCCCCGACACTTTTTTTTTTTTTTGGTGTGGGGGGGGGGGCCCACTATCTTAAAAAACTGGGGTCGTAAAAAATTCGTTTTAGCCCCCGGGGTTTTTTCCCCCGAGAAAAACCCTTTTTTTTGGGGCTATCCCCAAGGGGGGAAACTTGAAAAAATCGGCCATTGATGTTGGGGGGTTTTTTTTTTAAAAAAGCCCTTTCCTTGGTTGTAGCTCGGAGTTTCCCCAAAAAATTTAAGTCGGCAAGCTTTCCCCCAGGGTTTTTGTAACCCCCCCCCGCCTTTGATTTCCCCCCTGGGATGCCAGAAAAAAGGGGCCCAAAAAAAATCGGATTTTCGGGCAAGTGCTATCCAAGGTAAGGGTTATGCTGCAAATTTGGTCTCTCTAGGGAGCCCGTTATGAGTTAGGGTCTCCCCCAACTAAATTATTTTTTTCCTTTAATTCGGCACGAGGGGCGCGCCGTCTTGAGGCCCCCGGGACTTTTTGATTTTGGGGCCCTTTGGGGGTTTTGGGGCCCCCCCATCTTTCGGGCTGGGGGTTTTGGGGGGACAAAAAATTTTTTTTTGCCCCGGGGGTTTTAGACCTGAAGAGAGCCCTCTGTGGGGCTATCCCCAAAGGGGGTAAGCTTGAAAAAAAAAAGGGGACTGATGTGGGGGGATTTTTTTTAAATGCTTACCTTTTGTTCCCCCCCTTGGGGGGCCAAGGGGAAATTTTAAAAAGGCAAGCTTTTTTTAAAAGGGGGTTTGGGGGGTACCCCCTCGCCCGTGTTTTCCGGTCTAGAGATGCCAGGGGAAAAGGGACCACAAAAGTCGGATTTTCGGGGGGGTGTCTTTCCAAGGTAGATTATGGTGCAAATTTTGTCTCTCTGCTGCTTATTCATGAGTTAGGGTTTCCCCCCCAAAAAAAAATTATTTCTTGGGGCCCCCACTTCGGCAAGAGGTTGCGCGCCGTCTTCAAGGGGCCCCCCCCCCTTTTTTATTTTTTGGGGGGGGGAGGCCCCCCTTCTTAGCCCTGGCGTCGCTTACAAAAATTTTTTTTAGCCACGGCGTTTTTTGGGGGTGAAAAAAGCCCCCCGTGGGGCTATCCAAGGGTGTAAGTTTTTTAAAAAAAAGGCCCCCGATGGGGGGTGATTTTACAGCTCGGAAATCCAAGAAAATTTTTGTTGGCAAGCTTTGCCAGGGGCTTTTTTAGTACCCCACTCGCCGTGTTTTCCCGGGGGAGAAAAGGCCCCAAAAAAAAGGGGGACAAAAGTCGGATTTTCGGACGAAATGTTACCAAGGGAGAAAATTTTGGGGCAAATTTTTTTCTCTCTAAACTTGCTTTTTTTCATGAGTTTTTCTCCCCCCAACTAAAATTATTTCTTGCCCTTACTTCGGGACGAGGTGGGGGGCGCCGGGCTTGAGGTTTGGCACTTTTTTATTTTTGGGTGGGGTTGGGGCCCCCCCTTTTTTAGCCACTGCGTGCTTTCAAAAATTTTTTTTTAGCCACGGCGTTTTGGGGGGTGAAGAGAGCCCTCGTGGGGCTATCCAAGGGTTTAAAGGGGGGAAAAAATCGGGGATTTTTTTTGGGGGGGTTTTAAAATGTTACCTTTTTGTTGTAGCTCGGAGTCCAAGATTCAAAAAGGCAAGCTTTCGCCCCGGGGGGTTTTTGGGGGGGATCCAGCTCGCCCTTTGTTTCCGTCTGGAGATTTCTAGTTTAAAAAGGGGGGACAAAAATCGGGTTTTTCGGGGGGGTGGACTATCCCCCAAAGGGGGGGGTTATGGTGCAAAAAATTTTTTTTCTCTACATGGGTTTGTTTTTGGGGGTTTGGGGTTTCCCCCAAATAAACTTATTTCTTGCCTTACTTCGGCACGAGGGGGGGCGCCGTCTTGAGGTTCCCCGGGGGTTTTTGATTTTGGCGTGGGGTAGGGGGGCCCCCATCTTAGCCCCCGGGGGGCGCCCTTTTTTAAAAATTTTTTTGCCACGGGGTTTTTTGGGCCCTTTTTAAAAAGCCCTCGTGTGGGGTATCCAAGGGTTTTTAAGCTTGAAAAAACGGGCACTGATGTGGGGGTGATTTTAAAAAGCTTACCTTTTTGCCCCCCCCGGGTTTTCCCGAATTCAAGTTGGCATGCTTTGTGAGGATTTGTGTACCCCCCCCCGCCCCTTTTTTTTCCCCCCCCGGAGATGCCATAAAAGGGACCACAAAAGTCGATTTTTTGGGCGAGGGGACTATCCAAAAAGGGGGGAAAATTTTTGGGGGAAATTTTGTCTCTCAAAAAAATTTTTAGTTATGAGTTTGGGTCTACCCCAACCCCAAAATTTTTTCCCCTTTTTATTTTCCCCTTTTTCAATTGGTTGGGGCGCCCCCCCTTCAGGCCCCGACACTTTTTTAAAATTTTTGGGCTGGGGTAGGGGCCCCCCTTTTTTTGGCCACTGGCGTCACTTACAAAATTCATTTTAGCCCAAAAACATTTGGACCTGAAGAGAGCCCTCGTGGGGGGGGTATTTCCCCAAGGGGGGGTTTTAAAAATTTAAAAAATCGGCCTTTTATTGGGGGGGATTTTTCAGCTCGGAGTCCAAGAATTCCAAATTTGGGGGGGCTTTCGCGAGGGGGTTTTTAAAAAAACCCCCAAAAAGGCCCCCGATTTCCCGTCTGGAGATGGGGAAAAAGGGGGCCCCACAAAAAATCGGATTTTCGGACGAGTGTCCCCCCCAAAAGGTTTTAAAATTTTTGGGGCAAATTTGGGGGGCTCTAGCATTTCCCCTTTTTTTTATGATTTACTCTCCCCCCAAAAAAAATTTCTTCTTGCCATTACTTCGGCACGAGGGGGGGCGCGCCGTCTTGAGGTTTGGCAAAAATTTTTATTTTTTGGGGGGGGGGAGGCCCCCACTGTCTTTTTTACTGGCGTTTGCTTACAAAATTTGTTCAGCCCCGGGGGTTTGGCCTGAAGAGGGGGCCCCCCTGTGGGGCTTTCCAAGGGTTTTAAAAATTTAAAAATCGGGCATTTATGTGGGGGTGATTTTAAAAAACTTCCCCTTTTTTTGCAGCTCGGAGTCCCCAAAATTCAAGTCGGGAAGCTTTCGCCCAGGGGCTTTTTTTTTTTCCCCCCCCCGCCCCCGATTTTTCCCCCCTGGAGATTTCCCGAAAAAAGGGGGGAAAAAGTTATTTTCGGGAAAAAAATGGGGTATCCAAGGTAGATTATGGTGCAAATTTTGTCTCTTGCAGGTTAGTTTTTTTTAGTTAGGGTCTACCCCAACTAAACTTATTTTTGCCATTACTTGGCAAGGGGGGTTTCGCGCCGTCTTAGGCCCCGACACTTTTTTATTTTGGCGTGGGGTAGGGGCCCCCCCATCTTAGCCACTGGCGTCGCTTACAAAAAACGTTCACCCCCCGGGGTTTGGACCTGAAGAGGAGCCCCCCTGGGGGCTATCCAAGGGTTTTAAGTTTTTAAAAAATTTTTGGGGGTTTAGGGGGGGTTTATTTTAAATGCTTTAAAAAGTGTTGCAGCCCCCAGTCCAAGAAATTTTTTGGGGTTGGGGGGAAAAATTTTGCGGGACTTTGTATTTTTCCCCCCCTCGCCTTTGTTTTTCCCCGGGGGGGAGGGTGCCAAAAAGGGACCCCCCAAAATCGGATTTTCGGGGGGGGTGACTATCCAAGGTAAAATTTTTGGGGGAAATTTGGTCCTCTAGGGGGGCTTAGTTCATAGTTTGGGGGTCCCCCCAAATAAACTTATTTCTTGCCCCCACTTTTTCAAGAGGGGGCCGCCGTCTTTAGGCCCCGGCACTTTTTGATTTTGGCGTGGGGTAGGGTTTTTCTATCTTAGCCTTTGGCGTTGCTTTCAAATTTCGGTTTTTTTCCCCGGCATTGGACCTTTAAGAGAGCCCTCTGTTGGGGGTATCCAAGGGTGTAAGCTTGGGGAAAAAACCCGGGGATTTTGGGAAAAGTTGGGGGGGGATTTTAACGTGCTTACCTTTGTTGCACCCGGAGTCCAAGAATTCAAGTCGGGAAGCTTTTTTTGAGGACTTTTTAGACCCCAGCTCGCCCCCGATTTCCAGTCTGGAGATGGCCCCCCAAAAAGGGGCCCGAAAAGCCGGGTGTTCGGACGAGTGACTATTTTCCAAAAGGGGGGGTTATGGGGGGAAATTTTTTTCTTTGCTGCTTAGTTCATGATTAGGGTTTTTCCCCCCAAAAAAAAAAATTTTTTTTTTGCCAATTTTCTTTGGGAAGAGGTTGCGGCCCGTCTTTAGGCCCCCCCCCTTTTTGATTTTGGCCCCCGGGGGGGGGGCCCCCCCATCTTAGCCACTGGCGGGCGTTTAAAAAAAAATTCCCCCCAGCCACGGCGTTTTTGGCCCCGAAAAAGAGCCCCCGGGGTTGGGGGGGTCCCCCAAAGGGGGTGTAAGCTTGAAAAAAATTTTTGGGATTGATGTGGGGGTGATTTTAAAAATGCTTACCTTGTTTGCAAATCGGGGGTTTTTGAATTCAAGTCGGGAAGTTTCGCGAGGACTTTTTAGTAAACCCCCCCCGCCTTTCTTTTTAGTTGGAGGGTGCCAGGGAAAAAAAGGGCCCCCCAAAAGTCAGGTTTTAGACGAAATGACTATCCAAGGGGAGATTTTTTGGGGCAATTTTTTTCTCCCCTAGCAAAAATTTGTTCATGAGTTTTTTGGGCTCCCCCCCAAACCCCCAACCCAAAATTTTTTTCCTTTAAAATTTTTAAAGAGGTGGGGCGCCGTTTTTGGGCCCCCGGAAATTTTTTTTTTTTGGGGTTTGGGGGAGGCCTTAAAAAAAAAATTTGCCACTTGGGGGCGCTTACAAAATTCCTTCAGCCCCCGGGGTTTGGGGGGGAAGAGAAACCCCTCGTGGGGGCTATCCAAGGGGGTAAGCTTGAAAAAAAGGGCATTGATGTGGGGGGGGTTTTTTTAAAAAGCTTACCCCCTTTTTTCAAAAAGGAGGGCCAAGAATTCCCCAAAAAGGGAAGGCTTCGCGAGGCTTTTTTTTTTCCCCCCCTCGCCTTTCATTTCCAGTCTGGGGTGCCAGAAAAGGGGCCCAAAAAAAATCAGGTTTTTTTAAAGAGTGACTAACCCCAAAGGGGATTAAGGTGCAATTTTTTTTTTTCTAGCATGCTTAGTTCATGAGTTGGGGCTCCCCCAACTAAAAAAAATTTTTTTTCCCCTTTTTTTTTTTATGAGGGGGGCCGGGGGCCCCCCCCTTTAGGGGCCCCCCGGGCCCCTTTTTTTTATTTTTTTGGGGGGGGGTAGGCCTACTACTTAGCCACTGGCTCGCTTCCAAAAAATTTTTTTTAAGGGGCCCCCGGGGTTTTTTGGGGGTGAAAGAGCCCTCCCCCTGGGGGTATCCAAGGATGTAAGCTTGAAAAAAACGGGGATTTTTTTTGGGTATGAAATTTTTTAAAAACTTTCCTTGTGTTTCAGTCAAAGTCCCCAAAAATTCAAGTTGGCAGGCTTTCGCGGGGGACTTTGTAGTTTTTCCCCCCTTCGCCGTGATTTCCCGGGGGGGAGATGCCCGAAAAAAAGGGGCCCCCAAAAAAAATGATTTTTTTACGAAAATGACTATTAAAAGGGGATTTTTGGGGCAAAATTGCTCTCTAGCTTGCTCAGCTAATGAAATTAGGGGCTCCCCAACTAAAAAATTTTTTTTTTCCATTCTTTGGCAAAAAAAGGGGGGGCGCCGTTTTTGGGCCCGGCACTTTTTGATTTTGGCGTGGGGTAGGCCTACTATTTTTAGCCCTTGCGTCGCTTACAAAATTTGTTCAGCCACGGGGGTTTTGGGCCGAAAGAGAGCCCTCGTGCGGGCTATCCAAGGGGGTCACCCCTTTAAAAAAAAAAGGGAAAATTTTGTGGGGGTGATTTTAAAAAGGGTTACCCTTTTTTTGCAGTCGGATCCCCCAAAAAAATTTTTGTTTTTGGGGGGCTTTCCCGGAGGGCTTTGTAGAAAACCCCCCTCGCCTTGATTTCCCCGGGGGGGAGATGCCAGAAAAGGGCCAAAAAAATTTTTTTTTTTTATTTTCGGGGCGGGTGCATTCAAAAGGGGGAAATTTTTGGGGCAAAAAATTTTTTTTTTTTGCATGCTTAGTTTTTTTTATTTTTTGGGCCCCCCCCAAACCCAAACTTAAAATTTTTTTCCTTTTCTTGGCCCCCAAAAAGGGGGGGCGCCCTCTTAGGCCCGCACTTTTTTATTTTGGCGTGGGTAGGCGTAAATTTTCTTAGCCACTGGTGTGGGGGGACAAAATTCGTTCAGCCCCCGGGGTTTGGACCCCGAAGAGAGCCCCCGTGTGGGGTATCCCCAAAGGGGGGAAGCTTTGAAAAAATGGGCATTGAAGTGGGGTAGAAAATTTTTAAATGCTAAAACCCTTTTTTGCAGCTCGGAAATCCCCAAGGGAAAATTTTTGTTGGGAAGCTTTCGGGGGGGAAACCCCTTTTTTGTAACCCCCCCTCCCCCTGTATTTTCCCCGGTTTTGGGGGTGCCAGAAAAGGGGGCCCAAAAGTCGGGTTTTGGGGCGAGTGACTATCCAAGGGAAAAATTTTGGTTTTTAAAAATTTTTGGGGGCTCTAGCATGCTTATTCATGAGTTAAGGGGTTTTCCCCCCCAAAAAAAAATTTTTTTTTTGCCCCTTTTTTTTTGGCACGAGGGGGGGGCGCGCCGTTTGAGGCCCCCACTTTTTGATTTTGGGGTGGGGTAGGCCTTCTATCTTAGCCACTGGCGTCGCTTTTTAAAAATTTGTTTCAGCCCCCGGCGTTTGGACCTGAAGAAGCCCTCCCCCCGGGGCCCCCCCAAGGGGGGCAGCTTGAAAAAATCGGGCATTTTTGTGGGGTTGATTTTAAAAAGCTTACCTTTGTGGGGTTAGTCGGGGGGCCAAAATTTTTTGTTTTGGGGGGCTTTTCCCCCAGGGCTTTGTAGTACCCCCAAATCGCCGTGATTTCCGGGCTGGAGATGCCAAAAAAAGGGGGCCACAAAAAGTTGAAATTTTTGGGAAAAATGACTATTCAAAGGGAAATTTTGGGGGAAAATTTTTTTCTCTCAAAAATTTTTCAGGTTTTTAAAAAAATTTTTGGGTCTCTCCCAAAAAAAAATTTCTTGCCTTTTCTTTGGCACGAGGTGGGGCCCCCCCTTTAGGGCCCCCGGGGGGTTTTTTATTTTTTGGGTGGGGTAGGCCCCCCCCATCTTAGCCCCCTTGGGGGCGCTTACAAAATTCGTTCAGGGCCCCCGGGGGTTTTGGGAAAACCCCCAAAAGAGCCCCCCTGCGGGCTATCCCCAAGGGGGGGCAGCTTAAAAAAAACGGGGGTTTTAAAGTGGGGTTTATTTTAACGTGCTTACCTTGTGTTGCAGCTCGGATCCCCAAAAAATTTAAGTTGGCAAAAGGTTTTTTTGAAGGGGGTTTTTAGTACCACCCCCTTTACTGTGATTTCCGGTCTGGAGGGTGCCAGAAAAAGGGGGGAAAAAAAGTCCCCCTTTTTTTACGAAATGACCCCCTTTAAGGTAGATTATGGGGGGAAATATTGTCTCTCTGCTTGCTCTTTAAAGAGTTAGGGTCCCTTTTTTCCCCAAAAAAAAATTATTTTTTTGGGGCCCTTTCTTTTGGCCCCCAGGTGGCCGCCCCCCTCTTGAGGCCCCCCGGGGGTTTTTTTTTTTTGGGGGGGGTGGCCTTCTTCTTAGCCACTGGGTCCCTTACAAAAAATTTTTTTTTGGGGCCCCGGGGTTTGGACCTGAAGGGGGGCCCTCGGTGGGGCTATCCAAGGAAATTTTTTAAATTGAAAAAATCGGGGATTGATGTGGGGGTTTTTGGGGGGGTTTTTTAAAAGTTACCTTTTTTTTTTGCTCAGAGCCCAAAAAATTCAAGTTTTTGGGAGGCCTTTTTTCCCCCGGGGGGTTTTTAAAAAACCCCCCCCTCGCCTGGATTTTCCCGGGGTTTTTAAAAGGGAAAAAAAGGGGGGCCAAAAAAAAAAGGGGGGGGTTTTTTTTACGAGTGACTATCCAAAGTAGATTATGGGGGGCCAAATTTTTTTTCTCCCCCCCTGCTTAGGGGTTTTTTTAGTTAGGGGGCTCCCCCAAATAAACTTATTTCTTGCCATTTTTTTTCGGCACGAGGTGGCGCGCCCCCCTTTTTAGGCCCCGGGGGTTTTTTTTTTGGCGTGGGGGAGGCGTAAAATTTTTTTGCCACTGGGTGGGGGGACAAAATTGGGGTTTTTCCACGGGGGTTTTGGGGGTGAAAAGAGGGGCCCCCCTGTGGGGCTATTTTTTCCCCCAAAGGGGGGTTAAAAATTTGGAAAAAAAAAGGGGGATTGATGTTTGGGGGGGAAATTTTTCCCTTTTTTTTCCTTTTTTGTTTTCAGCTCGGAGTCCAAGAATTCAATCCCCGGGGAAAAAATTTTTGAGGGGCTTTTTTTTTTAACCCCCCCCTCGCCTTTTTTTTTTATTTCCAGTTTTTTTTTTTGGGGTTTCGGGAAAAAAGGGGGGACAAAAGTCAGGGGGGGGTTTTTTCCCCCCGAATGACTTTCCAAGGTAATTATGGGCAATTTTTTTTTTTTCTAGCATTCCCCTTTTTTTTATGAGTTAAAAGGGGCCCCCCAAATAAACCTATTTTTTTGGCCCCCTTTTTTTTTTTAAAAAAAGGGGGCGCGCCGGGGTTTGAGCCCCGGCACTTTTTTTATTTTGGGGTGGGGGAGGCCTATATCTTAGCCCTGGGGTCGCTTACAAAAAATTTTTTTTGCCATGGGGGGTTTTGGGCCTGAAAGAGAGCCCTCGTGTGGGGCTATCCAAGGGTGAAGCTTGAAAAAGTCGGGCAATTTTGTGGGGGGGATTTTTTCATGCCCCTTTTTTTGTGTTGGGGCTCGGAGTTTCCCCCAAAAAATTTAAGTTGGCAAGCTATCGCCCAAAAGGGGGTTTAAAAATTTACCCCCGGGGGGGGCCCGTGAATTTTTCCCCCCCCGGAGATGCCAGAAAAAACACACAAAAGTTTTGGGGGTTTTGGGCGAGTGAAATCCAAGGTAGATTATGGTGCCCCAAATTTTTTTTTTTCTTTTTTTTCTTTTTCATGATTAGGGTTCCCCCCAAATAAACTTTTTTTCTTTTAAAATTTTTTTTGGGGGGGGGGGGGGCGCCGTCTTTAGCCCCGGCACTTTTTGATTTTTTTGGGGGGGGGTAGGCCTACTACTTAGCCCCCGGGTCGCCCCTTTTTAAAAATTTTTTTTACCACGGGTTTGGACCTGAAAAGAGCCCTCGTGGGGGGGTATCCAAGGGTGTAAACTTGAAAAAATCGGGCATTGATGTGGGGTAGATTTTAAGTGCTTACCTTGTGTTGCAGCTCGGAGTCCAAGAATTCAAGTTGGAGGCTTTCGCGAGGACTTTGTAGTACCCCCGCTCACCTGTGATTTCCGTTTGGAGATGCCAGAAAAGGGACCACAAAAGTCGGATTTTCGGACGAGTGACTATCCAAGGTAGATTTTTGGGTGCACATTTTGTCTCTCTAGCATGCTTAGTTCATGAGTTAGGGTCTCCCCAACTAAACTTATTTCTTGCCATTACTTCGGCACGAGGTGGCGCGCCGTCTTGAGGCCCGGCACTTTTTGATTTTGGCGTGGGGTAGGCCTACTATCTTAGCCACTGGCGTCGCTTACAAAATTCGTTCAGCCACGGCGTTTGAAACTGAAGAGAGCCCTCGTGTGGGGGTATCCAAGGGTTGTAAGCTTGAAAAAATCGGGCATTGATGTGGGGTTGATTTTAACGTGCTTACCTTGTGTTGCAGCTCGGAGTCCAAGAATTCAAGTTGGCAGGCTTTCGCGAGGACTTTGTAGTACCCCGCTCGCTTGTGATTTCCGGTCTGGAGATGCCAGAAAAGGGACCACAAAAGTCAGATTTTTCGGACGAGTGGGCTATCCAAGGTAGATTATGGTGCAAATTTTTCTCTCTAGCTTGCTTAGTTCATGAGTTAGGGTCTCCCCCAACTAAACTTATTTCTTGCCATTACTTCGGCACGAGGGGGCGCGCCGTCTTGAGGCCTCGGCACTTTTTGATTTTGGCGGGGGGGTAAGGCCTACTATCTTAGCCACTGGCGTCGCTTACAAAATTCGTTCAGCACGGGGTTTGGACCTGAAGAGAGCCCTCGTGTTGGGCTATCCCAAGGGTGTAAGCTTGAAAAAATGGGCATTGATGTGGGGTTGATTTTAACGTGCTTACCTTGTGTTGCAGCTCGGAGTCCAAAGAGTTCAAGTTGGCAGGCTTTCACGAGGACTTTGTAGTACCCCCGCTCGCCTGTGATTTCCGGTTGTGAGATGCTAGAAAAGGGACCACAAAAGTCGGATTTTCGGACGAGTGACTATCCAAGGTAGTTTATGGTGCAAATTTTGTCTCTCTAGCATGCTTAGTTCATGAGTTAGGGTCTCCCCCAACTAAACTTATTTCTTGCCATTACTTCGGCACGAGGTGGCGCGCCATCTTGAGGCCCCGGCACTTTTGATTTTGGCGTGGGGTAGGCGTACTATCTTAGCCACTGGCGTGGCTTACAAAATTCGTTCAGCCACGGGTTTGGACCTGAAGAGAGCCCTCGTGTGGGGCTATCCAAGGGTGTAAGCTTGAAAAAATCGGGCATTCATGTGGGGTTGATTTTAACGTGCTTACCTTGTGTTGCAGCTCGGAGTCCAAGAATTCAAGTTGGCAGGCTTTCGCGAGGACTTTGTAGTACCCCCGCTCGCCTGTGATTTCCGGGCTGGAGGGTGCCAGAAAAGGGACCACAAAAGTTGGATTTTCGGACGAGTGACTATCCAAGGTAGATTATGGTGCAAATTTTGTCTCTCTAGCATGCTTAGTTCATGAGTTAGGGTCTCCCCCAACCTAACTTATTTCTTTGCCATTACTTCGGCACGAGGTGGTGCGCCGTCTTGAGGCCCCGGCACTTTTTGATTTTGGCGTGGTGTAGGCCTACTATCTTAGCCACTGGCGTCGCTTACAAAATTCGTTCAGCCACGGCGTTTGGACCTGAAGAGAGCCCTCGTGTGGGGCTATCCAAGGGTGTAAGCTTGAAAAAATCGGGCATTGATGTGGAGGTGATTTTAACGTCTTGAGGCCCTGGCACTTTTTGATTTTGGCGTGGGGTAGGCTACTATCTTAGCCACTGGCAGTCGCTTACAAAATTTCGTATCAGCCACGGCGTTTGGACCTGAAGAGAGCCCTCGTGTGGGGCTATCCAAGGGTGTAAGCTTGAAAAAATCGGGCATTGATGTGGGGTTGATTTTAACGTGCTTACCTTGTGTTGCAGCTCGGAGTCCAAGAATTCAAGTTGGCAGGCTTTCACGAGACTTTGTAGTACCCCGCTCGCCTGTGATTTCCGGTTGTGAGATGCTAGAAAAGGGACCACAAAAGTCGGATTTTCGGACGAGTGACTATCCAAGGTAGATTATGGTGCAAATTTTGTCTCTCTAGCATGCTTAGTTCATGAGTTAGGGTCTCCCCAACTAAACTTATTTCTTGCCATTACTTCGGCACGAGGTGGCGCGCCGTCTTGAGGCCCCGGCACTTTTTGATTTGGCGTGGGGTAGGCCTACTATCTTAGCCACTGGCGTCGCTTACAAAATTCGTTTAGCCACGGCGTTTGGACTGAAGAGAGCCCTCGTGTGGGGCTATCCAAGGGTGTAAGCTTGAAAAAATCGGGCATTGATGTGGGGTGATTTTAACGTGCTTACCTTGTGTTGCAGCTCGGAGTCCAAGAATTCAAGTTGGCAGGCTTTCGCGAGGACTTTGTAGTTACCCGCTCGCCTGTGATTTCCGGTCTGGAGATGCCAGAAAAGGGACCACAAAAGTCGGATTTTCGGACGGGTGACTATCCAAGGTAGATTATGCTGCAAATTTTGTCTCTCTAGCATGCTTAGTTCATGACTTAGGGTCTCCCCCAACTAAATTTATTTCTTGCTATTACTTCGGCACGAGGTGGCGCGCCGTCTTGAGGCCCCGGCACTTTTCGATTTTGGCGTGGGGTAGGCCTACTATCTTAGCCACTGGCGTCGCTTACAAAATTCGTTCAGCCACGGCGTTTGGACCTGAAGAGGGCCCTCGTGTTGGGCTATCGAAGGGTGTAAGCTTGAAAAAATCAGGCATTGATGTGGGGGTGATTTTAACGTGCTTACCTTGTGTTTCAGCTCGGAGTCCAAGAATTCAAGTTGGCAGGCTTTCGCGAGGACTTTGTAGTACCCCCGCTCACCTGTGATTTCCGGTTTGGAGATGCCAGAAAAGGGACCACAAAAGTCGGATTTTCGGACGAGTGACTATCCAAGGTAGATTATGGTGCACATTTTGTCTCTCTAGCATGCTTAGTTCATGAGTTAGGGTCTCCCCCAACTAAATTTATATCTTGCCATTACTTCGGCACGAGGTGGCGCGTCGTCTTGAGGCCCTGGCACTTTTTGATTTGGGCGTGGGGTAGGCCTACTATCTTAGCCACAGGCGTTGCTTACAAAATTCGTTCGGCCACGGCGTTTGAACCTGAAGAGAGCCCTCGTGTTGGGCTAACGAAGGGTGTAAGCTTGAAAAAATCGGGCACTGATGTGGGGGTGATTTTAACGTGCTTACCTTGTGTTTCAGCTCGGAGTCCAAGAATTCAAGTTGGCAGGCTTTCGCGAGGACTTTGTAGTACCCCCGCTCACCTGTGATTTCCGGTTTGGAGATGCCAGAAAAGGGACCACAAAAGTCGGATTTTCGGAAGAGTGACTATCCAAGGTAGATCATGCTGCAAATTTTGTCTCTCTAGCATGCTTAGTTCATGAGTTAGGGTCTCCCCAAACTAAACTTTTTTCTTGCCATTACTTCGGCACGAGGTGGCACGCCGTCTTGAGGCCCCGGCACTTTTCGATTTTGGCGTGGGGTAGGCCTACTATCTTAGCCACTGGCGTCGCTTACAAAATTCGTTCAGCCACGGCGTTTGGACCTGAAGAGTGCCCTCGTGTGGGGCTATCCGAGGGTGTAAGCTTGAAAAAATCGGGCATTGATGAGGGGATGATTTTAACGTGCTCTCTAGCATGCTTAGTTCATGAGTTAGGGTCTCCCCCAACTAAACTTATTTTTTGCCATTACTTCGGCAAGAGGTGGCGCGCCGTCTTGAGGCCCCGGCACTTTTTGATTTTGGCGTGGGGTAGGCCATCTATCTTAGCCACTGGCGTCGCTTACAAAATCCGTTCAGCCACGGCGTTTGGACCTGAAGAGAGCCCTCGTGTGGGCTATCCAAGGGTGTAAGCTTGAAAAAATGGGCATTGATTTGGGGGTGATTTTAACCTGCTTACCCTGTGTTGCAGCTCAGAGTCCAAGAATTCAAGTTGGCAGGCTTTCGCGAGGACTTTGTAGTACCCCCGCTCGCTTGTGATTTCCGGTCTGGAGATGCCAGAAAAGGGACCACAAAAGTCGGATTTTCGGACGAGTGACTATCCAAGGTAGATTATGGTGCAAATTTTGTCTCTCTAGCATGCTTAGTTCATGAGTTAGGGTCTCCCCCAACTAAATTTATATCTTGCCATTACTTCGGCACGAGGTGGCGCGTCGTCTTGAGCCCTGGCACTTTTTGATTGGGCGTGGGTAGGCCTACTATCTTAGCCACTGGCTTCGCTTACATAAATTCGTTCAGCCACGGCGTTCGGACCGAAGAGAGCCCTCGTGTGGGGCTATCCAAGGGTGTAAGCTGAAAAATCGGGCATTGATGTGGGGTAGATTTAACGTGCTTACCTTGTGTTGCAGCTCGGAGTCCAGAATTCAAGTTGCAGGCTATCTTAGCCACTGGCGTCGCTACAAATTCGTTTAGCCACGACGTTTGGAACTGAAGAGAGCCCTTGTGTGGGGCTATCCAAGGGTGTAAGCTTGAAAAAATCGGGCATTGATGTGGGGTTGATTTTAACGTGCTTACCTTGTGTTGCAGCTCGGAGTCCAAGAATTCAAGTTGGCAGGCTTTCGCGAGGACTTTGTAGTACCCCCCTCGCCTGTGATTTCCCGGTTTGGAGATGCCAGAAAAGGGACCACAAAAGTCGGATTTTCGGACGAGTGACTATCCAAGGTAGATTATGGTGCAAATTTTGTCTCTCTAGCATGCTTAGTTCATGAGTTAGGGTCTCCCCCAACTAAACTTATATCTTGCCACTACTTCGGCACGAGGTGGCGCGCCGTCTTGAGGCCCTGGCACTTTTTGATTTGGGCGTGGGGTAGGCCTACTATCTTAGCCACTGGCGTCGCTTACAAAATTCGTTCAGCCACGGCGTTTGGACCTGAAGAGAGCCCTTGTGTGGGGCTATCCAAGGGTGTAAGCTTGAAAAAACCGGGCATTGATGTGGAGGTGATTTTAACGTGCTTACTTTGTGTTGCAGCTCGGAGTCCAAGAATTCAAGTTGGCAGGCTATCTTAGCCACTGGCGTCGCTTACAAAATTCGTTTAGCCACGGCGTTTGGAACTGAAGAGAGCCCTCGTGTGGGGCTATCCAAGGGTGTAAGCTTGAAAAAACCGGGCATTGATGTGGGGTAGATTTTAATGTGCTTACCTTGTGTTGCAGCTCGGAGTCCAAGAATTCAAGTTGGCAGGCTTTCGCGAGGACTTTGTAGTACCCCCGCTCGCCTGTGATTTCCGATTTGGAGATGCCAGAAAAGGGACCACAAAAGTCGGATTTTCGGACGAGTGACTATCCAAGGTAGATTATGGTGCAAATTTTGTCTCTCTAGCATGCTTAGTTCATGAGTTAGGGTCTCCCCCAACTAAACTTATTTCTTGCTATTACTTCGGCACGAGGTGGCGCGCCGTCTTGAGGCCTTGGCACTTTTCGATTTTGGCGTGGTGTAGGCCTACTATCTTAGCCACTGGCGTCACTTACAAAATTCTTTCAGCCACGGCATTTGGACCTGAAGAGAGCCCTTGTATGGGGCTATCCAAGGGTTTAAGCTTGAAAAAATTGGGCATTGAGGGTGATTTTAACGTGAAACCTTGTGTTGCAGCTTAGGAGTCCAAGAATTCAAGTTGGCAAGCTTTCGCGTGGACTTTGTAGTACCCCCGCTCGCCTGTGATTTCCAGTTTGGAGATGCCAGAAAAGGGACCATAAAAGTTAGATATTCGGACGAGTGACTATCCAAGGTAGATTATGGTGCAAATTTTGTCTCTCTAGCATGCTTAGTTCATGAGTTATGGTCCCCCCAACTAAACTTGCCATTACTCGGCACAAGGTGGCGCGCCGTCTTGAGGCCCCGTCTTTTTGATTTAGGCCGTAGTGAGGACAGTCAGGGTATGACCTAAAATTTTAAGCCTTCAACTTAAAGTTGAAGTTTATTTAGAATTGTTCAAACCAGCCTGTTTCTGACCACGGTGCATGTCACACAGCAGGGATGTGTGATTGTTCCGTCCCAACTCATTGACAATTGTCCCAACCATATGGAGGAAGCCTCCATCCATGTCCCAACTATAGTTGGGTAGTTGGGACTTAGATTGTCAAGTTTGGGCGGAACATGATGATGGGACAGGTAACATAATTAGAACTATTCTATGAATTATATTATGAAAGAGGTTCATTCCTCTTTCGCCCTCATGAACATCATATCAATTATCATGTTCAAAATCCTATTCAAAACTTTTTGCTCTTCGCGTTTATGCACCTACGTACACTCAAGTTCTTTTTTGAAACCGGATCTCGCCAACCTTGTCCTTAGCGTAGGCTCTCTAGTCCGAGCTCTAGTCCCAGTCAGAGCAGCCACAGAACAAGGAACAGAAGTACTACTGTATTTTTTAGTATTACTACTAATACTTTTAATAGGTAAGTATACTGAAGGAGCTCAGGTGGGTAAATAAACTCACTCCTTAAACTGTTAAAAAACAAATTGCAAAAATCTAAAACTTGTCTCCGCCATTCAGAATCCTAATTTGGCATCACCTTTTGAAAACAAATGTGGGGTGGGGGAGGGGTAGTGCCACCAATGCTTTACCCTTGTTCATTGAAAATAATCCCATTCGATTCTTGGACAGTTCGAAGCTCCACGTACAAATCCAATAATCATTGTACAATGTACTGCGAAGTACACGTATATTTTAACAAAACAAACAACTTTAAACAACATATGTTTAGTGTAAGCGGCATTTATTGTATATATTTCTATGGCAAATTTTTCATCAGTAGATGAAAAATATTACAATCCTTGCATGCATCCATGATGCAACCTAGGACAGGCAGAAACCATTGTTGAGGTTTTAACGGTCTACAATTTCTTATGATGTCATGAAACGTTGTAATGAGACACCCATTTCATAGTGTTTGTTTGATGCAGCCGAGCGGATAAGAACGCAGGACTCTCTCTCTAATGTTTCTGATCAGCAGAGTGCGGGTTTGAGTCCCGGTTGTCACACTTGTGTCTTTAAGCAAGACGCTTAATAACTGCTTTGAACCATTAATGAGCAAGTTCGGGTGGCGACTAAACTTGACTGGACCGACTAGACTAACCAGAAACCATAGAGCACAGATTGACAATATATAGAGGAGATTGACAATATATTGAATTATAACACCCCTTACAAATATTCTGCCTTTTGATTGGTTAAGAGTGCGTCATATGATATGCCTTAGTTTTACTAGAAACCGCGCGTGAACCGCGTGGTACTATCACACGGCCGCCGATGTACTATCACATGACAACCGATGTACTATACCCATAGCAACAGCAGCTTCATGGTACCTAGACGTCTTTTGTACGGGGTGTTATAAAACAAATATTGACTACTTTTCCTCGTGCTAAGGTTAAAACTACGACGCCCTCGGTGATTCCCGGCGCAATCTATTATCCCTCGGCTTCGCCTTGGGAAAATAGAACGCGCCGGGGATCACCTCGGGCGTCGTAGTTTTAACCATAGCACTCCAAGCAGTCAATATTTGTATACCATGCACTGGAGCATGGTCGACTATGGTCAATTCGAGAGCTACGTAACAGTTTGGTCAAGTCTAGTCGCCTACCCGAACTTGCTCATTGCTGTGTCCTTCGGATTGTTTCATGCACATAAGTAAACCCAGTGCACTTTATCGCAAAGAGAAGGGGGTTCAACTCGGTGTTCCTGGTTTGATTGGCTGCATATAGCCGTGGTAGGGCATCAGTCCTGGGTATAAAGCTTCTCTACGGTGCGAAAAAATGTTCAACTAATGTTTAAAAATACTTGTACCTAAGTAAGAAGCTGGAAATTCCTCCACTTATTCTTTGTGTCCTAAAATACACTTTTGATGATTCCACAAATAATAATTATATTCATGGATGACATTATTTCAAAAAATAAGTCGGAGTTTTGTACTATCGTTGTTGTCATCATGTACCAATTGCCCGCGTGGCTATATGTGCGCATGCCCGACATGTATAACATCCCCGGCCGTCACAGGAAGAACTTGCTGCACGAACGAACGTGGTCAACCTCGTTTCCAGGGGTGATCGATCTTGCAAGTCTTCACAAGCGAGTTGGTCCGGAAGTTACAAGAGGGATAGCAATTTTCATTTTATTTTCTCAAATAATGTCACCCAAGGATAAAGTTAACACTTCTGAACCCAGCCGGCTTGGAATTCTGGACATAAGGAATATATGAACGAAGCTTTAGCTTCCTCCATCAGGTATATATATATGACAATTATTTGTTGGAAAATTTTTCGCAATGGTAGATTACCTTTATAGTATACCCTGGACTCCGTCGCATTGTATGCAACGGAGAAGTCCAACCTGGGCTAGGCTGCATATTGCCCCACAGCACCTTGTAAACTAGACCAAGTTACTGGGGCGCTGTACTCCTTTTTCGAAAAATTTCGACTTTTATCGGTCGTACTAGCGCCCCAGGAACTTATTGTACGGGTGCGTTCGATTAGGGCATCCGTCTAATTGATGGGTACCCTACCTCCCTTAACCGCGTTGTCGTCACAGTTGAGGCAGGGCACCTGTCTAAAATTTGACAGGTGCCCTGCCTCAACCGCGTGGTTTCACGGTTGAGGCAGGGCACCCGGTAAAATGAAGATTGATGTAGTTACGTATAATAAGTTCCTGGGGCGCTAGTACGACCGATAAACGTCAACATTTTCGAAAAAGGAGTACAGCACCCCAGTAACTGGGTCTACTTGTAAACCATTACCGTAATTTCCTTTGTATAAATCGCACCGCCATTATAAGACGCAACATGACATTACACACAGAGGTCCAGGTCCCATTCACTAAAAATTTATAAACCAATCTTTCCATGTTCTGATGAACAAACTTGAAAATCTCCCTGATTATGGAAACTTTTTTCCTATCATCACTGATCATGTTGATTGTAATTGGGAATTTCTCCCTGATTGTTGGACAAATTGCCCCTGATTGCAATATGCAAGCCATGGACAGTGTCAGTTTTAATTATATTTTTATGGTCATCGCAAGAAGCACAGATTTGCTTCGCAAAACGTTAACAAATAGGCCCCTTAACCCTCTTGCTGTCTGACCATTCAATACCATTCACTGTGGTTTTGAATTATACATGTAGATAAACTATGCCAGCCTGCAATATGATACCATGAGGGAACGCATGTACACAGTTAGTTTTGTGCACAGTTGTGCCACCGTACACAACCTTGGCAGTCGAATGGTTTCAAATGGTTGGTCAACTCCCTGGAAAATGTTGCCAAGAGTCACTGACAGTAGGAGGGCTAATAGATCAAATTTACAATGTTTACAAAAAAGAGACTATCCATGCAAATCTTCATTAGTTATTAACAATGTTTTTAATCAACCTCCATTACTTTGTGTTCACATTGTTGCAGGGTTCTCATTGTAGTTGAGCTTCTTTTGTCCATGTTGGATCATCTACCTGTAAAGTGATGGCTGCAAAAATAACATTTGGTGATGGTATTGGTGTCATAATTGGAGGGGGTATTGGTCTGTCAGTACTAATTGGCATCTTAATAGCAATATGTAAGTAGATTTTTTCATCTACATGGTATCTATTATATAAATCTTTAGATCGATGATTGTCCTAGACCACTTACTGCTTGGAGTTCCCAAATTGTTTCCGTGCTCAGCCTAAAATGCGCTCAACATACATGTCTTCCAGCGATAAGTGGTATCGATCATCAATGATCAATTACAACTTGCACTTGATTTTGGCACGGTGATGGATGCGGCACATCCGTTCCATCATCAGTGTCTAAAGTCTCCTGAAGATGAGCAGAGTACACTGTTCAAAATATCAAGATCACACCGGCTCTTCTCAGAGCAAAAACTTCTCCCAAAAGAGTTTTATACATGGTTGTACCTTCAAGTTTACTAACTATAGTTTTTCTTGTGTCAAGTTTTTAAAAAAAATTTTTAATGAGATATCGCCTTACTCACAAGGCCGAACGGCCACTTCAAGGTGCGGGCTACACTTAACTGATTTGGGCTGTCGACCCAAATCGACTGACACCAGGGGCTCGTTGCCACCTACTCCTGGGGCTGAAACAGGGTTACCCCCTTCACAGTCCGTAATGATGTAGGCATGGGTATCATCCACTAGGAGCCTGGCTGGTAGAGCAGAACTACCTTCCCAACTTTTTACGAAGCAATTATGGTTAAGTGCCTTGCTCAAGAACCCACACTGTGCTGCTGACAACACCAGAGCTTGGGTCCGGTGAACTAGACCACTCGGCCACTACACGTGCGCCAGTGGAGATTATCTTATAATTCAAGCCCTGCAGATGTTCCATCAATCTTTCTTTTATGATTTGCTTAATTATTTTTTAAAGGTAGATGGTGTTGTGGAGACAACATTTTGGTGTGTCAAGCGGTGCAGAGGGAAGTCATCTACAACAGGTATTAGTTTAGTTAACATACTAAGGATTTTTACTCAAAGTGCCAAAGTAATCATACTTGAATATTGCTCGACCACCCTTAAACTCAGCGGTAATTGGTACATGTGTGTTGTGTTCAGTCAAAAAGTAAACCTGCTTTTAGGTTTGAGATGACACCTTGGTGTGTAATAACTGAATATTTCCATTTTTGTTGTTCTCATAATAAGACTAGAGATATTTTCACAATGATGTCACCACAGACCTTATATAGTTTCAAGATCGTTTACCAACAATGCAAAGTTGCAAATCTTACTCCAAAGCAACAACAGCTGAAACAACAAGAAAAAGGTAGATGATTCACTCACCTGTTTGGAAATACCTTTTCCCTGATGACATTGCTTTAATCTAATATAAGCAACATGTCAGAATGCATAGATGTGTAGTGTTTACATAGAGCTACCAAACACTAGGATTGGAAATGTAGATCTGACTTCATGGTAAAATTGAAGAGTGCTTCTAAACAGTTCTGGCTTCACAACATGCAACCTAGCTCAAGGAACCAGACGTTGAATAACAAAGCTCAATAGTCAAAGTTACATTTTCAATGCTAATAGTTTACTTTTATGTGTTTTTGTGTTCCATGTTAATTCAGAATCTACTGAGAATGGTCAATCAACAAATACAGGTAAGCTACAGCGGAAATCAGGGAAGTATACATCAATGTAAAGGAGTGTTATTCTATGCCTGTCTAAATAGGTGCGGATCTAGGGGGGTCCAGACCCCTCTCTGCTCTTGGCAAAGTCTTTTAAAATGTAGTGATCTGTAAGAGAATCAACCGCAAAGTGCGAGCTAATTGCAAAGCGCGAGCTACTTGCTAAGCGCGAGCGTGTGCGCGGTTGGTTTCTAATAAATAATATTTTGATTTAGAAGATGATTAATAATGATAGTAATAAAATTAAGGAGTGTAAGGATAAGGGACAGTTTGGGTAAGATAGAGCAGAGCAGAGCTCGAGCAGAGAGCTCTTAATAAAACAGTAATTTTTAAAGACACTGGACACTATTAGTAATTGTCAAAGACCAGTCTTCTCACTTGGTGTATCTCAACATATGGATAAAATAACAAACCTGTAAAAACTTGAGCTCAATTGGTCGTCGAAGTTGCGAGATAACTATGAAAGAAAAAACACCCTTGTCACACAAAGTTGTGTGCTTTCAGATGGTTGATTTCGAGACCTCAAATTCTAATTCTGAGGTCTCGAAATCAAATTTGTGGAAAATTACTTCTTTCTCGAAAACATGTCACTTCAGAGGGAGCCGTTTCTCCCCAATGTTTTATACTGTCAACATCTCACCATTACTCGTTACCAAGTAAGGTTTTATGCTAATAATTATTTTTAGTAATTACCAATAGTGTCCAGTGCCTTTAAGAGACATCATTACTTGCGTCCAACTTGTCATTTGTCTGTTGGTGGTCTTCAACTTCAACTTCAAGCCTCCCGATTATCTATACCTACTATTATACTACTCTGCACGTACGTGAGGAAGAAAAGGACCCAAACCCAGGCCAAGACACTACAAAAACTATCTTTATCCTTTTGTAAGCTTTAAACTTAGGCAGGGTGTCCTGTTAGGTTTTTAAAGCCTGGGATAGCTTTTAAGTTTCAGAAATCGATTAAATCACTCAATACACTGCTCTTGTTATTACAAGAAAATAAAACAACTGCTTTTGATATGTTTTGTTTCAGATACAGCAAACAACTCTAATTGTATTTTTTGCAGTAAGTATCATCTTGATGACTGGTGTCATTTTTCCCAATTATGCCACATGTTTGTTATAGTTAGAAAAACCATTGCCAGCTGGTGAAAAGTTTGTAAGTGCAGGCCTGATTTTTAACAGAGGCAATTGCCTACTTGCTCTTGGTTATTGCAAAACTCAAAAAAATCTCACCCAGTTCAACAAGTTGTTGATATCAATGCCTTGATAATTTCCCATGGTTGCACTCTGCTGGCGTTGTTATATTTTGAAACAATTTTGAACTATAGTGACTTGTGGGCTTACAAATAAGTACATCATACGTACTGGACTGGTCTCATGTCTTTATCCATAAGGATAAAGGCAGGTACTGGTTTTATATACTGGTTTTATGTACAACCAAGTGATTAAATCTCTTTTGAAGGGGGAGAGACAAGCTTCAATTTCAAATGTTGAGACAACTTTTTTGATTGCTGGGGTTTCCATTTTTTTTTTCTGTGCTCACCCGCAGGAAAAATTTTCGGAATTTCTAAAATAATGATTTTTGTTGTTGAGAGAGAAAAACGTAAAACCATAAAACTATAACTAAAAACAACAAAACGGTCTCAAAAAGGCATCGCGATTTCTTTTTTTCTTTCAACATGTTCAAGAAAATGTGATTTGTGTTCACTATTATCGGCCAAACCTTGGCTGTTAGCCCTGGCCATGGCAGGGTGGAATCTTGGACTTACCTCCCTTGACGAATACAACATTTGGTCCAAAATGGTGGCTGTCTTAAAAAAGGGAGATTTTTAAGCATGATTTCCACTACCCTTTCTCCTCTTTGTAAGGGGCAAGTGATGCGAAACAGGGTCTGTCATGTATAAATGTCTTTCGGCACCATCCCATGTACAACTTTAAAACGGGCTTTGTGTTTTTTGTTTGATACATGTCTTCCAGCGTTTACTGGTTAACAAACCACATATCTTTTCAAAATCAACACTTCTTTCCAAAAGAGATTTGTTCACAGGTTGTTACCCACAAACTTAACCAGTTCTTTTGTTCTTACACTATGCAAAGCTTCATATGTTGAGGGTCTGATTGAAATTTCTGTTTCTTTAATTGCAGACTGTTGTGGTTCAACAACTGGTACATAGCGGGTACTTCAGTATCTGGTCTTAAATACTGCGCTGATTTTAACAGGGCTTAGGATCATTAGCAGCAACTAGGGCTCAATTTTAGCACAAATTTATCTAACATTAAAGAGGGGCTGTTAAGGTTCAATTCAATTTTGTGATGCACTCATTTTCTTTCAGAGCGAAATTCAAAACATGACGTCATCAGACATTAAGAAATTAGGCACCAGATATTCAATGCTGTTTTGTTTGAATATCAAAAGGGAGAGTATAAGCCCAATTTCCAGTACCTTCTGTCTCTCTTTGTATGGGTGAAATGAAGTGTAGCTCAGTAGGTGCATATACCAGTGCATGCTACACGATGTCCGGGTAGATATACAAGTCAGCCGTCTGACTGACTGCAAAAGACTGTGGGCGCTCTGAAGTTGATCTGGGCGACAAAACTGGCGGGTGTGGAAGCTAGGTCTTCTCTTGATTCAGAGTTGTTTGACTGACTATAGTACCTTTTCTCAATCATTACAGTCGAGAACAGGAACAAATCTGCAGCTCAAGAACGCAACAATGAAAGTGATCAACTGCTGTCAACACAACCCAGTGAGTAATCAGGCCTGCATTTTATTACTGAACCAGCGTACATTGTCTCGTAAAACCTGCTTTGGGCTAGTAAACAACACTATTTTCACGTACCTTTCAAGATTCTGAAGGCATAAAACATGCAATTTCTTCAAATACTGTTGTTTGTTATTATTATTATTATTATTATTTCAAATATCAAGTAATAAACCATAAGTCAGTTTACCTTTATCGGTTTATTACTGTATTTTTTTTATATCGGAATACAAAACAAATACTTCAAAATTTAAGTTTCATGGAAAACTAATGTAGTATTACTATTTGTAGAATGAAGTTCGGCTGGATGCCAAAGTGGGGTCTGCACTGTTCAGTGTACGTGCATGTTTATTCCGTCAATCCTCAACACTCACAAAAAACCTATTACACAACAGACACAGTAACATACATGTATGGTATAAGTCACATTTACATGAACAATGTATAGCATTGGCCCCCAATTACACGTACAGTACTTTACCTAACCATGGTAAACTTGATGTAATTGGATCAGTATTTTAATTTATATTCCCACGATCTTAATCCCATACAAAATTACATAATTAACTCCCACATGACTTCTCTACGACTTCAACACTTATATATATGCAATTACATCAAAAACTGTTGTTTATTATTATTACTTCAAGTATCAAGTAATAAACCACAAGTCAGTTTACCTTGTGGTTTATTACTTTACCTTTTTTCTATCAGAATGCAAAACAACTATTTCAATTGAATTGAATCATATATCAGGTATCAATAGGCCTACTAATATTTTCCCACATTGTGAAAACCTCAGCCAGATTTTTCTTTGCTTAGCAATCTCGTGGGTTTGAACGACTTTTTAGAACTGAAAGAAAGAAAGAAAGATATGAGTTTTATTCTAACCAAGGCGTCTGTGGAGTACTTGCCCTTCAGGATTAAAAACAAACAGAGTAAATAGTGCTTGATAACTTCACAACAATGAAGAGTGTATCCAAAAGAATTGTCCTTTAGAAATGCAACCTCGCTTTTAGAGGACTATTTGCTTACACGGCAAATTTAAAATGCACTTGTTGAAAGTCCACTTTAAATTGGAGAAAAACTTATGATCAATTTTGAATCTGAAAGTTCACAGTTTATGAAGACCATATCAGGACCAAGTATTGTGAGAAACCGTTCTGTCGGTAATACTGCCACGTGTGAGAAAATGTCCTCCAAAATAAGTTTCTCATGTGAATGTGACAGATCAAAAATAACCTTTTATGAAAATCCGCAAAGTTCCTGACCAAACATGAACAGTTACTTTGTGTTTTTTTTCCTCAAAAAAACATGACCAGGTTGATGGTACAGTAGTGCATTTGCTGAAAAGTGGAAGATTGGAAGGAAGTTGCTTTCCCAAAAATCAATGATGGAATTAAACCTTGGAATGTAGGCTGTGTTTCTGAATGTCAAATCAATTCCACAGGCATTGAACCTCTCACCTCTTTAGCTGATTTCATGTTTTATTTCCACAATTTAAGTTTCATAAAAAAAGCTAAAAACTGTACAAAGGTGTTATTTGAAAAATATCAAAGTTATATGTCTGATATTAGCTGCAGGTGAAGTTGTTACTGAATCTACTCCACTGGTTTCCATGGTTACCACTGTCGGGAAAGTGCACCACAAGGTGATACTTCTGGTAAGTTAGCGTTGGCCAACTGTCATCCTCTTCATCTTAAGTAACATCAAATTGGGCTTTTAATCAATTTGTTTTCATTTTTTTGTAACCAGGCCTCCATTTTATCACTGAACCAGCGTACATTGTCTTGTAAAACCTGCTTTGGGCTAGTAAACAACACTTCTTCACTTACCTTGCAAGATTCTGAATGCATAAAACATGCAATTACATCAAATACTGTTTGTTATTATTATTTTTATTTCAAATATCAAGTGGCAAACCACAAGTCAGTTTACCTTGTGGTTTATTACTGTATTTTTATATCGGAATGCAAAACAAATACTTCAAAATTGAAGTTTCATAGAAAACTAATAACACTGTACAAAGGTTTTTTTTTGCAATATCAAAGTTGTATGTCTGATATTAGCTGCAGGTGAAAGTGTTACTGAATCTGCTCCATCAGTTTCCATGGTTACCACTGCAGATGTCTCTCGGGAAAGTGCACCACAAGGTGATACTTCTGGTAAGTAAGCTTTGGCCAACTGTCAACCTCTTCATCTTATTAAGTAACATCAAATTGGGCTTTTAATCAATTTGTTTTCATTTGATTGTAGCCAGGCCTCCATTTTATCACTGAACCAGCATACATTGTCTTGTAAAACCTGCTTTGGGCTAGTAAACAACACTTCTTCACTTACCTTGCAAGATTCTGAATGCATAAAACATGCAATTACACCAAATACTGTTTGTTATTATTATTTTTATTTCAAATATCAAGTGGCAAACCACAAGTCAGTTTACCTTGTGGTTTATTACTTTATTTTTATATCGGAATGCAAAACAAATACTTCAAAATTGAAGTTTCATAGAAAACTAATAACACTGTACAAAGGTTTTTTGTAATATCAAAGTTGTATGTCTGATATTAGCTGCAGGTGAAAGTGTTACTGAATCTGCTCCACCAGTTTCCATGGTTACCACTGCAGATGTCTCTCGGGAAAGTGCACCACAAGGTGATACTTCTGGTAAGTAAGCTTTGGCCAACTGTCAACCTCTTTATCTCAAGTAACTTCAAATTGGGCTTTTTGAGGTGTTCGTGCAACAGCGCGAACAACTCATTGTTTTTGTTCGGGTTTTTTTTTTTTTTTTTTTTAGGTGTTCTTGCAACAGCGAGAACAACTCATTGTTTTTGTTCGGGTCTTTTTTTTTTTTTTTTTTTTTTTTTTTTTTAGTTAGTATTCTTCTTCTCAGAGTTTTTTGTCTGCAAGCAAATGCATAGTTGTTAAACTTACATGATCTTGAAACTTTACATGTAGGTATACATTAACTTGTAGATGATTCGAAAAGTTGTGATGACGTCATCAGGTGTCAAGTTACGTTAAATAAAGCTTTAATAAATGAAAAAATCATAACTCACAAACCACACAATGGATTTTGACAATCTATATATCATCGGAGAGGTCTCTTACAACTTAACAATCGCTTCACACAACGTGACCCCATTTGACCTCGACTTCCGGTTCAAAACGCAAGTTGAAAAATTCAAAAATTCATATCTCAAGAACTAAGTATACTGTAGTCAAAATGTTTACATCAGGATGTAGGTCCTTGAGCCTTCTCAAACCTTTGCACAGAGATGATATAAATTTGACCTTAACTTCCGGTCGAAATCAGACATTAAAGCCCACGAGTGTGATTACTCGCGTTTTAACTGTGTATAGTGCAACCTGTATAGTGCAAAAGCACTGTGGCGGGCCGTTCCGCTCGACTGATCACAGGGGGGCAAAGTCCATTTGGCATAGGCTATGCATAGAACAAGGCTGTATGGGCTGTGTTAGTCTAATCCAAGTGTGAGCATTTTTGTCAGATAACAAAAGACACACTTCCAAAAATCACACAACCTTCAAACTTCGCACATAGTTAGCTCTTCAATTGTAGAAGACACCGCTTTCTTGACGTCATAATGACGTAAGCAGGTGTTCAATTAAATTTAAAAAAATTTAATATATTTGAAAAATTAATAACTTATCAACCGTGCATCGGAATTTTACAATCTATACATCATCGGAGAGGTCTTCGAAAAATAAACAAACGCTACACAGAGTGTGGACTCAATTGACCTTGTCTTTTGGTTGAAAGCGGAAGTTAAGTAGTAACCTTAGCATTTATTTCCTGTGTAACAAATGTACTTTCCGGGAAAATTCAAAAGCTATCAACAATCTTTTCATCGATTTAATTAAACACTGACCCAATTGATAGCCGAACACCTCGGTGTTTGTTCGTACAAACACTAAATTCTAGTTGGTTTTTTTTTAGTTTTTCTTCTTCTCAGTGGGCTTTGTCCACAAAAAAACGCATAGTTGCGAGGCCTATATCAACTTGAAACTTTACATGAAGGTAGATTGCAACTAGCAGATGATACAGAAGTTGTGGCGTCATGATGACGTCATCGGGTGTCAAATTACAAGCAATTTAAGTTCAAAAAGTAACGTCACGCCAATGCCTGTATGTCTCTGAATATTATAGCTACAATAGTTATATTTAGTCATATGATAGACCAAGACATGGGCCACATTTGAAAAGTTGACGCAAAATTCACATGACCTTTACTTCCGGTCGTACCGGAAGGTCAAAGTTTCCCTTTGTGTAATTCTTAAAAAAAAAACTTTCCTTGTAAAACAATAATTTCTGTATATCAGATCAACTTCTAATTAAGACCATGTTAGGACCGTAATACAACCTCCATCAGGTAGTTGTGATGTCATGATGACGTCATCAGGTGTCAAAATACAGTAAATCAAAGTTTAATACTTCAAAAAATCATAACTCGAGAAGTACTTTAACTATTAATTCAATCTATACATCATCAGAAAGGTCTTGAAAAATGTAGCAATTACTACACAACATGTTACACTATTTGACCTTGACTTCCTGTTCAAACCGGAAGTTGAAAATTTCAAATTTTATACTTGAAGAAATATTCACTTTTTTACACATACACTACTCATAAATGTTACACCATGTTGTAGGTCTTTAAGCGGTCTCAAACTTTGCCACAGAGATGTTACCTATTTGACCTTCACTTCCGGTTGAAATCTGGTATGCATTGACCCGCTGTTAAACCGAGGGAAAATAACTGCACTGAAAACACACACAATGCATGATCTGTACCGGTTGCATTGTGAGCCGCTTTCCTCTATTGACCACAAGGATCAACGTCCAAACATGCTTGTACTCTAGTCTCTGTTCAAGGTTCACGCAACCTGATTTTGGCAATAGCTTTGTTAGTCTCTAAAACAGCCGTCCATGCAAACCTCGCTAACAATCAAATGCCAGGCTTCTTCTCCCCGCGATTGTCCGGTAACAAAGACACACTTCCCAAGCTTACATAAACTTGAAACTTCACACTATGGCTAGATGTTCATTAGTAGATGAAACCAATGCAGTGTCGTCATGATGACCTTATCAGGTGTCAAGTTACAATGTTTTTAATCATTTAAAATTTTAATCACTGAAAATCCATATCAAATCAATATGAGGAGACCGTCGGTTGCTTTTTGCAGAAATATATAGAGGTAATATAGGTCTTTATTTTTTTATGTATGCGTGACATATGACTTGACCTCTACTTCCGGTCGAAACCGGAAATGCCTTGCAATTTAAAACTGGCACATTTTAAAAGTTTTTTTTACGGTGTTATAGTCAAGCAAGGGTCTGGTTTAAAAAAAATAAGACAATTGACGTCATAAAAGTTTAGAGCGCCCTCTAGCGGCAGGTTAAAAACAGTTCAAAATACACTTTTACTAGATGTCTGTGGCGAAGTTTATGATAATTGTTTCAAAATTGGTATACATAATAACCTTTATGCAGACAACATATGTGTGAAGTTTTAGATTTGTGACGTCATCATGTGTCACGTGGTATTGCCTTAAAGATTTACTTTTGAAGCCATGTATCTACAAAACCGCAAGTTTGACTGAGTTGAAACTTAGCATGTTGATAGACAATGATATTGACCACGTAAATCTAAAGAAACAACATGATGACGTTATTCCTTTTTTGTTACAAATATTTGAAATTTTGACCAATTATTACGGGTATTTATTGACCCGCTGTCAAACCGCTGGAAAATAACTGCGCTGAAAACACATACAATGCGTGATCTATACCAGTTGCATTGTGAGCGGCTTTTAGCTCTATTGTCCACAAGGCTCAAACTCCAAACATGCTTGTACTCTAGTCTCTGTTCAAGGTTCACGCAACCTGATTTTGGCAATAGCTTTGTTAGTCTCTAAAACAGCCGTCCATGCTTCCATGGACCGAACACCATGTTTTTGTTTCAACCAAAATTTAAGTATAGTTATTATTCTTATTGCCCCACATAAAATGTTCCCATTTTCAATCAAATCAATAACTGAATAGTAAGAATTTCTTGTGAATCTGTTGTGGGCCCTTTGATGAATGCAGTGTAGCCATAACAAATGTTAGGCATCCATAACATGAATGAAGGGTCATATTTACATTTGTATGGAAAATTTGAAAAAAATACACACAAACGTTTTTTATACTGTGAATCAATCAATGGTCTCCAAGTACCCTGGAAAAGATCCACTGTGGTAGGTGATGGAATCATCTGTTTTGGTTTATGGAAGGAGCATTCTCACTCTAAAGTCTAGACATACATTGAAGTTTGTCCATCCACAAATTTGTTTTTTTTTTTGCTTGGGTGGCTATAATTTTCAGACCTTTCTCCCAATGCAAATATATCTTTAACGTCACAAGTTTTTTTTCCGTCTTTTTTTTTTTTAAATTGGAACAATTTGGAAAGTTAGACATGTACCTAGCAATAAAACATAGGCCTATTGATAAAATTTTCCAAATTGAAAATTGTCAAAATTACCATTTAATGAATGAGGGGTATGTTCCCAAGTTTTTAATTAATTTGATTTTAAATAAATACATAAATACCTTGGTATTTTTTTTGTTAACTGACACAGTTTTAGTTGCTCCTTCAACATAAGTCCAGTAAACCAGTTCACTATGATGCCCTTGCTGTATTACATTACATTGACTTATAGGGTCAGAGCAAAAGTACTTGCGGACTGTTTTCTATCTTGTCAGAGCCGTCAACTCTCCCTGATTCTGGAATCTCTCCATGTTCAGTGATGAACAAATTAAAAAATCTCGCTAATTGTGGAAACGTTTTCCCTATAATGTTGAATGCTACTCTAGTTATCTACCTGATTGTTTAATACAAAATCTCCCTGATTGCAAGATGGAAGATGCAAATGTTGGCAGCACTGTCTTGTAAACACATGTTTGATTTTTCAAGCCCTCCTAATTAACCTCAATGAAGACATTTGTACTAAAAGTTTTTCGTTTTTGCTTTTCTTCCATAGCCCCCTATACCCTGAGTGCACTTGATACAACCAGCCAGAATCGTGTGATGTTTGCTTATCGTTGTCTCTGGTTACATTCACCAAGAGTTGAATTTCATCTTACAAGTACTTAGTAAGTCAATCCAACAACTATTCAATTCGGTAAAGCAGTGCTTGAGAAAGTTTATGTGTACATCCAGGACAAAGCTAGATATCTAGGTGTTACTTATATTGTATGGTTATAGGTGGGCTACATGGTTGGTAATGATCAAAAAGGTTTAAAATAGTTTTTAATTCAAAAGCTTACTTTTAGCATGTTGCTCCAGGACCAATATGTCTGATTGAATACCATTAAAAAAATCATTGTCTCCCGCCATTCAATTTCTTACTCTGATGTTGTGACATTTGAGGGAAATAATGAAATTTTACAAGATTCTTAACTACAAGTATGTAAATCTACATCATGTCGTCAGCTCATAACTATATGGTTGTTGGTGCATTTTGTATTGACTTCATAAAATGGCTTTTGCTTTTGCATATTTTGGAGCTCCTTGATCAAGAGTGGTTTCCAAAGTAATTGTTTTGCAAAAAAGTAACATTCATTTTCTAAGAATAACCTTCATTTGCAAATGTAGATGAAATTTTCAGTTGTTGCCCTTTTTCAATCATTTTGGATATGAAATTATGTTTAATGACAGTTAAGCACCTTGGGCTGACTCATCCAGGGGTGGTCAATACTGCACTATACAATACATCTACTCTGATTTTTGTTGTAAAACACATTTAACAACTTTGAAAATGTCACCTTTTTTCATACATGGCACTGACTGAATGTGGGAACCTAGGATGGAGTCCTGCTCATCTACACATGCCTTCTCAGGACAGACCCTGCAACCACATGGACTCCTGTGTTAAGTAGCTTCTGACTAGTCGGCTTGGACCATCAATGTAGGCAAGGTAACGTTATTTCTGTACTTCAACATTCTTTTCTGAAGCACCAAACTTATTTTGACATATCTCTTAACTGTTTTTAGTCACCATTGATTCATGACTTTTCACCACTCTACATGGTATTAACAAGCTCACTTCCCATCATGCCTTCATGTTTCATCTTCATGTCACATTTTAATCTATTATCACTTACAACATCACCATCTTTCATCAGTCACTTAGCATCATCATCTTTCATCAAGCACAGGGTCACATAACAACCACTTCACACCATTTGCATGCACCTCAAATAATCCCAAACTATATGGAATTCTGTTTCGAATTGCAATTTCTGATTGTATTTGTTTGTCTTTTATTTACTGCAATGGTGAAATGCTGCACCATCTGCCTATGAGCGAGTAAAAGTATTCCTTGAAAATACAGAGAGTCTATGCACCATGAGGACATCAATGGAGGTGTGTCATGCTCTGAGGAGAATGAGGTCTACTCATTTTAAAGTTATGGAATAGAACCTGAAGGTAAGTTTTTCTTCAGTTTGCTTCATTTGATAACCATGCCGGACCGTAATTTGTTAAGATTTTTCCTTAAATGAAGATTTTCCATTTATCTTTGTTAACGAAGGGCTCCAAAACTAATTTTTGTTCCTCCTTTATGTTTCTTGTTTATCTCTGTTGTTAAGTTTGAGGCGCTGTGTTCTTTGTAGAGCACCATATAAATGTCCCATAGACAGTCCCTTATTAAAAATTGGGAAAAGAAGTTACAAGTCTCAACCTCATGTTAAAGTATTGTAAAATGCCACCGTGCCTTCCAGTATAATTTTTTAAGTGTCAAAATCTAAATATTGTCGATGATGCCCCATTTCAAATATATATGATCTGTACATTTTTGTCCAGAGGCTTTTCCTTCCTGAATTTTGATGATATTCAATTGGAAATGGCATTGAATTTGAGCTTATAATGGCTGATGCAAAAATTCCTCTTTGGAATGTACAGACCCGTTTGTTTTTGCTGTCTGATGACGTCATGTTTCTTATTTCTCTCTGAAATGGTGTCAAATAAAATGATAAGTAACACAATTTTACCGTGAAGTAGCTAGAGACTTGTAACTTTTTCCCCACTGTCATGAGTATTCTATCTATTGGGAAATGAGTGCTTCACAAAACTGAGTTTCACTTTGGAGCCCCTCTTTAACGGTCAGATTTCCAAGAGAGACTTTGCTACTATTATGACATCGTCTCAAAGTTTCAATTTGAAGTGATGTCAAGAATCTATGTATGATCTTGTAAAATCTCATTCCTGTATACTCATTGAACATCATTTCCTGACTGAAAAATGTGGCCACTATTCTCCAGGATTTGGTATTTTCATACAACAACAATCTGGTACATAAATGTACAGAGTATAACCATGCAAAAGTTATATCTATATTTGTACAGTTACACTATTCTCATCAAACACTTGTAAGTGTTGACTTGATACACTTGTATTACAGGAGTCTATGTTTGTGCTGGTAACATGCTGTATTATCTGCCTATGAGTAGGGCCAAGATGACAACAGATGGGTGCCTGGATCCATAGAGAAATTTTCCTCTCTCCATGGCGGATTACAAGATGTGTTGCAGTCTGATGGATGATACAACCAATGTAGCTGGTAATTGTGAAGATTAAGTGAACATACTGTTTAGAACCATGAGGTTTGATCCGCTATATCGTCTCCACGACCCTCGTAGAGTTTATACATGTACAAAATCCTTTGTAACAAATATAGCGGTTAAGTTGCATGATTTGTGTACAAAACCAACCTGTGCCTAACGTTGCTGTGCGCGGAGTACCAGTTTGTTTGTTAGACTTTTTGCAAGCGCAGCAAACAGTCGTAGGAAACACATTTGACAAGCTGGTACTCCGCACGCAGCAACGCTGGTCCCGGGTTGGTTTTGTACACAAATCATGCAACTCGTAACTCTACAAGGTTCGTGGAGACGATAGCGGATCAAACCTCATAGTTATAGGAGTAAAGTAAACAAATCAATTTTGTGAATTAAGCCTTAAGTCCTCAGCCTGTTACTCCTTAAACCGCCTGAGAAGTTTGCAAGTTATATCTTGAGTTTTAAACATACGATTGTAACGCACCAAACAGCCGTAGATAGAACATGATCTCAATATTTTGATGGTTTGAAAATAACACGTTTCCCCTAAGAAAACAAGTTGTTTTTGACCTCCAAAGGTGTTGGAAGTCCCATACCCAACAACGCACATACGAACCCCCATGCAACACACAATGAGTAGTTGTTCTGTGTGTGTATAGACTGTATATGAGGTACTTGTATTTCATTCCCAATGTACACAGTAATGGTGACCGTACTTGCTTTCACGTAGCCTTGATATCAAGGCTGTGTAGATAAGTACTCCGCCTAAAACCATAGAGCAAGGATACTAAAACCTCAGCCGTCGAATGCGATACAACCCCAGTCCCCCGACTGACTCTAAAAAAATAGCACACCGCACTCTCACCATGCACACACACACAGCACCTGTACACAGCCCCACACACACACCGCTATTGTCCACACACCGCTATTGTCCACACACCGCTATCGCCCACAATCCTAGCCCGTGAGCCGTCAGGCTCACAGCCTTGACGATCTTGTACACTTCCGGTTCTTATGTGTTTCATTGTTTTTCTTCGCAAATCCGTGGAAAATGGGGGGGTGAGTGGATATGCAAATACCATAACCGCAAGACCCGGAAGTGTACAAGATCGTCAAGGCTGTGAGCCTGACGGCTCACGGGCTAACGAGCGTTTGTGTGCTTCCTTGGGTGTGAGAGCGTGCGGAACAGGAGTTGCATTGCATTCAGGCATCGCATTCGTGCGGCTGTGGTTATTCACATTTTTAGCTTTATAGTACATAAGCAAACTATTACACAGCCTTGCAATCAAGGCTAATTACAAGCATTACTTCCCAGTAAATGTGATGCGATCAAGCCAAATGAGTCGTTTGTCGGTAAATGCATTATTGAATAACAGGCAAAAATAGGTCGACTGGGGTCTACATTTCTATACAGCTCTTTGTTTGTAACAAAAAGACAGTTTTGAAAGTGTTTGGGTACTCAGTTACAGGCTGGGTTATTTAATTACTGTATCTGATTTTGAATTTTTGTTTAACTGGTATACAACAATCATACAGCAGTTTTGTATAACATGATTGCGTACTCGTTAAAAAGTTTTTGAAAATATATAATTACAATACATGTACCTGGTTTTGAATTATATTTAATGATGTTTGTTAAACCTTTTGTGTGGCACACTGGATCAGTAACTCTTATCATTGATTACAATTATCTGTTAAGGGGTGGGTGATGACAACCTTCACGTGGTCCACCCTGTTCTCGAGTAATGTCATCAAACTAATGTATGTATAGCAACATGCTACTGTCATAGTGGTCTGTTTAATTGTCTTAGGGTTATCTTTTTAGTATATGTATTTCATTGCTATCAATGCTCATAATCTATAGTATCAATCACTATATTTTTTAATTTTAAGGTGTTTCTTTGGCACCGCATATACAATAAGGTGTTCAATAAATGTTCAATTTCTTTTGCCAGCTGCTTGAACATTATCGTTGTATGGCTTATAGTGTGAAATAAATACATATATTGCAGAAGGTTGATCATGTGAAACAAGAAATTGTGCTGTAGAATGTACATTGTCATGTAGAATTACCCCCTTATATATGGCTGCCAATTCCCCGTATTTTACAAAAATCCTCATAAACATATCTTGACCTCTGACCTTGACATCTGACCTGACCTTTGTCCTGACCTCTGACCTGACATTTTGACCCCTCAAAAACGTTTATCTTACGTTTTGTACGTATAGCCATGGAGGAAGAAATATAGCTAATTCTGTACCATGGACTCAAAAGAACAACTAATACAATTGGTTTATGATTTTATGTATATCTTTATTGTATTACTTTTATTACGCAAACGCAACACAAAAAAATGTACTTTACAGGCCCGTAGGAAGCTCAAAAACATTGGTCAGGCGCCCATTTGAGAAGGGGAGTTAGGGATAAATGCGAGCGAAGCCAGCCATTACGGCGTGGGGTCCAGGGCACGCTTAAGGGCCCCAGTAAAAATTTTATTCAAGATGTTCTGTGGGTCAATATGACGTAATTCCTGGCCTCATTTCCCTCACTTTTTGAGCAAATTGTAAAAATCATTTTCATTGGTTTACTCTCTAATAATATTTCTATACTCATATTTCCATCAAAAAATAGGGAGGGGGAAGGTGCTGTATGTATGTATATGCTCTGTGGTGCAATATGACGCAATTCCTGGCAATTCCCTCACCTTTTGAGCAAATCTAAAGTTAGTTTTTATTGGTTTACTCTGTATTAATAGTTCTAATTAATCTGGATGATCAAATGTCATTTACAAAGCTCATTCAATGATTTTCTATATGAAAAATGAGTTCGTTGAATATTGGAAAGTGTTACAGAAAGTGATTTAATTAATTGTATTCTTCCTTGAATTCATTGGAGAAAACAAAGTGCACAAAATAATTTTTCTTTTTTTCACTTGATTCAAATTTGATATCGGGCCGACGAAAAAATAATTAATTAAAATAAAAAATAAATAAATGTAAAATATTGGTAGGGCCATGGCCATAAAGGCCCTACCGCTTCCTACGGCCATGAACTTTATTAGTATTACAACTGTTTGAAAGACAAGTTTGAAACGCAAGAATGGAAGTGATAATATAGACGTTTCTATTGCAACGTCACAGCCCGAGTTTTTGCCAACCGAGGTCGGAAAACTATGGAAAGCCATAAATGCGCAACAAAAACAGATCTCCACAGTTTTTAACAATGTTACACAAATATTCAAAAATAGTGTTGAATTTGTTGGAAACAAAGCAACCAATCATGAGAGGTACTTTACTTAGTTGAAAGTTTGCAGAAAATGTTAAAATTTTGTTGAAACATCTATTAACACGATTGAGTGTTTTGCTAACATTCGGCCTTCCATGCCAACCAGCGCGGTTTGTTTATCAACAATGGAAAGGTCTAAAGCCCCAACGATCTTTGACAACTTGCTCATTGAGAAGTCGTACATATGTTGTCATAATTACGTTAAAAGGGTGCTTTTCAGTGTTACTGTACAACGGGATCGAGCACCAATAGAAACGTTTGGGTTCGAAAACTATGTTTTGTCGGGCTCCCTCAACAACTTTAGAACAACGATACAATCAATTGCTACGATTGATTTGGTACCAGACTGATTTTCTCGGGGAGGCGCCACTGATCTCTAGATCAGTGGGAGGCGCCAGCGATTTTTTTTCTGCAGCACACGGCTATGGAGTTAGACTTGACCCAAGTCGAACTTTCGTCGAGTCCTTGGATTTCTGATTAATCCACTGCATCCATCAGACCCAGCTTTATTTCACCTCTTTTTGTTGCGCGCCATCACTCGAAAGAAAAGTGCCAATCAACTCTGCTCTCGAAAGTCCGACTTGATGAATCCGCCCGGAGGCACCCCCCGCGTGATATGTAGTTATTCACACAATGCATATGCAACAGTTTAAAATATGCAACCTGCTGACCAATGAAATCAGTTCATTTTTTTAAGACTCGTTCATTTTTAAACTAGGGGCTCACAAATTTTACTCCACAAAGTTTCATACAGCTTGTGACTGTAAATAATCCTTATTTATTTAACATCTTGTAATTAAGCTGTTATATAATACGTACAAATTTGATTGAAACATTACACATATTAATTAAGGTGTCAAATGGACTCTTAAAGAATTCATGGATGACCCCAAAATAGAATGGTCAAGTCATAAAGTACATGGGACGGCCGGATACATGGTAATATGTAGGACCGTGTATGTGTACACACACATGTACTGTACATGTATAATGTGTATCGTCGTTGCGTTAGATTTCTTTGCATATTGATTTTGCATGCTGATTCGCTGAATGCTGCAACCTCATTGGCTGCTACCCAAATGGGTAGATGAGCTCATAGGCCGTGCACAAACCTGTGGCGGATTCGCCAAGTCGGGTTTCGCGACCCAACTGCCTAGATTGGCAACGAGTTGGCACTAGAGGGCGCACATTAAAAAAGCTCATCATAGCTAGGTAGATTGTACCGTTGACTCGGTAGCACGAAACCCGACTTGAACCAAGTCTACTATGGAGTCAACAGTTAAGGGATAGGCTGTTCTTCCCCATCTTAACTGTTGACTCCGTAGCCGACGTGTGCTACAGAGCATAAATTTGCGAGGCGTCAAGGGTGCAAATAATCATGGAGGAAGGAAAGATCGTTGAATTCTAAAAGTTCACTCTCACCATGCTCTCACCAATAACGTGTGATGTTTTTAAAACAAATTCCAGCAGTCCCACTATCTACAAGAAGTACATTGGCATTCCTTCGGTAAGTTTCATGATCTAGTTCTTCTAAATATCATTATTGGTCGAAAAAATAGGTTTGCAATGGTGCTACAGGCCTAGGTAGGTAGGTAGGGCCAATGATACGGAGTGGATTGGCCCTATTCTTCATAATCATAGGGCTAGGGTGATAAATAAACACAAGGAGGGAAGTGGTAAATAAACACTTACCCTGAGTGTGGTCTGTAAACTACGGTAGGACTATAGTCACTAGGGTAGGGGTTATAGTAAGGTAGGTTACTGGGGCGCTGTACTCCTTTTTCGAAAATTTTGACGTTTAACCCCTCAACCTTGAAACCACACGGTTGAGGCAGGGCACCCGGTAAAATGAAGATTGATGTAGTTACGTACAATGAGTGGGTTCCTGGGGCGCTAGTACGACCGATAAACGTCAAAATTTTCGAAAAAGGAGTACAGCACCCCAGTAACTGGGTCTAGGGTTATAGGTAGGAGGCAGACACAGGGCTAGCCTAAACATCTGTTGTCAAACTTTTATGCTCGTGAGTAATGCCAGGGCCCAATTTCAAAGTGCTGCTTAACGGCCGATTCATGTGCTTACGGACACTGCTATAACCATAAGCACACGAAAAGGCATGCTAACCTTCCGGTGCTCAGCTTACTGCCCGAAAATGAATGACGTAACAATGCAAATACATGGTGTATGCGCAACACATTTTATCATTCAGTGATCAAAGGCCTTATTCTTAGCTTCAGTGGTTGTTAAATTGTGTTTCTTCTTACCTAGTTAAAGATGCATGGTTTCTGTTGTGGTTACACTCAGTGACCCAGTGTGTATTACTTTTGTGAAACAGCTTTGGTTCATGTGTTCAGTGCAATAACACATTTAATTCAGCTCAGAAGAATTCTGCACTCGGCAGCCACTACCAGAAACACTGAGGCAAACCCCTTAAGACCCACGGCTTTACATCCCATTTGATGGCAGAAAATCTCGCACAAAATAAATATACCCCCATTGTTACAAACAACGTTGGTAATTTCCTTTGTTTGGCCACTTTATCCTTCACAATGCAAATCATGAAAATAGAAAACCCAAATCAACTCTTATTTTGGCATTTAAACATATATCAGTGAAAGTACATTCATAATTTCCAAGCATATAGTAAATTTAACAACTTTACATAGTGAAAAATGTTCGTACTGATTGGGTTGGGTACCTTGATTGAGGTAGTTGGAGATGGATGGGGAATTTCCGAGGGTTGCTCTTACTTGTGGTTGCTTCTTATTGTGGGAAGAACTGGATGGAGGTGGTGGTCGAGGTCATTTGACCCTGCCGGAAACTATCCACAGTCGTGGTAACTCTGATTCCTTCCAGAGGCAGGGGTGAGGCTTGGCCGGGCGAAGAGGGTGATGTTGGGCCCTCTGACGAGGTTGTCGCAGAGGATGACGCTGAGTTCTCAGTCGATGTCGACCAGCAGGGGGATGGTGGTACACCCTGTCCCTTCAGGGACTTGAAACGGAGCATTCATGTTTTACCTCCCCCATTCCGTTGGGGAGGGGTGTTTTCCAGTGCTTGGGAACTTACCATCTGAAATATTTGTTGAGAAATTCCTCAAGTTAAACCAATTTCTCAACACATCATGTGAAAAAGATAAATTCAATACAGGGGAAACTGTTCCTACATGTAGCATATCAAAAAATGTTATTTGTCTCAATAAGACCAGCTCAGTAAGGGTCCTAAAAAACTCACAGTCAACACGAACGGTACCGTCAACATGCCGTCAACACCTCCAATATAAATTTAAAATCGACAAAAGAGGCATAGAACTGTAAAGTATGGGCTAAAGGAGAATATACAATGGTTTGAGGTTACAGGGCTCAGTGGTAGTTTGTTCTGTTTGGCTCTTTTGATAGCCAATTGGAGGAAGGTTTCAACTGGCATCCAATCAGCATCTTTTCCTATGTTTTCTGTTCTTGAGGGAAAAATTGTCTCACTTTTTCACAGCTATTCAGGGAGGTCACATCTATGTGAGCTCCATCATAATTTTATCATTATTTTAATCAGTTCACACACAGTTTGTCACTTTGTCACAGCTATTCAGGGAGGTCACATCTATGTGAGTTCCATCATAATTTTATCATTATTTCAATCAGTTCACACACAGTTTGTTTTGATCAGTTCACACATTATAAGTTTGGAGCTAGCAGCCTTGTGTGTGTGAGGCCCAGTTGTGTTTTATTTTTTGTTATAACACACAGCTCAAGTGGAGCTCTCTCATTTAGTGTTTGGATTTATCTGTGTGCCTGTGAATTCAGGGTGTTTTCATCAGTAACACCAGCTCAGTTTTATTTGGAGCATTTTGGGGCCTCCAGATTGAGAGCCTAGACTAGTAGTATTAGAACTACTACTACTCCTACAGCAGTACTCTACTCGACCATTTTACAGCATCTTTATACTGTCGGAGAACTGGTCTTAAGCTTCGATCCTAACGTTATTTTGGAACTTGAACTGTCGGTGTCATCACTCTGCAAGTGCAAGTTCACCTGTAAAAAGGCTGTCCATCGGACTAACTAATTGTATTAGTAGCTGTTTGGTTGTTGATCGTACTTTAGCAACAGTTAAACCTTTTAGTTGATATTTGGTTTGCTATGCCTCGACCAAAATGACAGGTGAAGCGGCCAGCTCGGCTGTTGGATGCTGGGAGGATGCTGGAGCAACCTGCAGCTAAAACGACGAGGAGGCATCCAGATCAAGGAATGGCAGCCATGGCAGCTGCTATTACTAGTAGTGGGCCTACTACTAGTAAAACTGGCACTGCTACCAGTGTTTCGGGTAACGTTGAAAGTAGACCTTCATCAAGTAGTAATAATAGTGGTATTAATGCTAGTAGTGGTGGTTTACAAAATGAAGCGGTTAATGTTCATTTGGGGTCGGCCAGTGAGGTTGTTAACAGTACTCATGTTCAACCTTGTGTATCATTTAATTCTCTGCCAAATCAGCTGCAACCAATTCCTAGGGTGAGTGAGTTTACTCCCCTGGGTTTACATGTTCCATGTCACTCAAGGAAAAAATTAGGAATGGGGCATATGTTGATCTGTCTTTGCTGATGCAAGAAAGTGCATCTACAATACTTGCTAGGACAGAGTCATCTTCTGAATTTTCACTAGCACTAGAGGGTTCAAGAATGGTAGTGCGTCCTGCAGCTGGACAGCATAAGAAAGTTGATTCCATTGATAAATAGTCATCTGCCTTTCACATTTACATGGCCATTTATTCGGTGAAACACCCGCGTGGTTTCCAGAATTGCTAAAGTATGCTGAAACAGTGCGTTTGGCAGCAGCTCAGTTCCCAGGACTGGCATGGGCTGGCGCAGTTATGACGAACAATTCCGTTTATTGCAAGAGGCAAATCCTTCACGTAGTTGGGGGGCCATTGATACAGAACTGTGGATCAAGGTAGCAGCTGCACTAGACTTGGTTCAAGTCGGGTTTCGTGCTACCGAGTCAACGGTACATTCTACCTAGCTATGATGAGCTTTTTTAATGTGCGCCCTCTAGTGCCAACTCGTTGCCAATCTAGGCAGTTGGATCGCGAAACCCGACTTGGCGAATCCGCCACAGGTTTGTGCACGGCCTATGAGCTCATCTACCCATTTGGGTAGCAGCCAATGAGGTTGCAGCATTCAGCGAATCAGCATGCAAAATCAATATGCAAAGAAATCTAACGCAACGACGATACACATTATACATGTACATGTACAGTACATGTGTGTGTACACATACACGGTCCTACATATTACCATGTATCCGGCCGTCCCATGTACTTTATGACTTGACCATTCTATTTTGGGGTCATCCATGAATTCTTTAAGAGTCCATTTGACACCTTAATTAATATGTGTAATGTTTCAATCAAATTTGTACGTATTATATAACAGCTTAATTACAAGATGTTAAATAAATAAGGATTATTTACAGTCACAAGCTGTATGAAACTTTGTGGAGTAAATTTGTGAGCCCCTAGTTTAAAAATGAACGAGTCTTAAAAAAATGAACTGATTTCATTGGTCAGCAGGTTGCATATTTTAAACTGTTGCATATGCATTGTGTGAATAACTACATATCACGCGGGGGGTGCCTCCGGGCGGATTCATCAAGTCGGACTTTCGAGAGCAGAGTTGATTGGCACTTTTCTTTCGAGTGATGGCGCGCAACAAAAAGAGGTGAAATAAAGCTGGGTCTGATGGATGCAGTGGATTAATCAGAAATCCAAGGACTCGACGAAAGTTCGACTTGGGTCAAGTCTACAGCTGCACCTGTGTTGTCACATGCCCCACCATCCGTTAGCAATTCAGCCAATTGGGTTTTTAAAAGCCAAAAGGTGGGCTTCTGTTTTGGTTTCAACAGGCCTTTTAAGGCATGTAGATTCATGCATAAATGCAGCAAGTGTTTTGCTTTTGGTCACGGTGCTATGTTGTGTAGAAATGGGAATAAGGCAGGGGGGCAACCATGGCTCATAAACCTATGCGGAGAGCTGGCAAAAATGAGGGTCCAAGGCCTTTGGTAAACGCCCCTCAGCCTTGAATGCTTTGTCACAACATGCCTCAAGTTCAGCTTCAAATGCTCAGCACAGTTTTCGTGCTTCTGACGCCCGTTAACACTAAATTGCTAAGTAAATGGCAAGCAATTACCCCAACCAAAGAGATGCTGTGATTTTGAGTAGTGGATTTTCCAGGGGTTTTTCGCTTGGTTATGAAGGTTCTCGTGTTAGCCGAGATGCAGGTTGCCTAGCTTCAGCAGTTCTGATGACTAATGTGGTTAAGGATAAATTAGCTACACTGTAAGGAAAAAGAATTAGGGCGGATTGCAGGCCCTTTTGTAGAATGTCCTTTTCGTAAATTGCAATGTTCATCCATTGGTTTAGTGCCCAAGCAGGTGCCTGGTTCTTATAGGTTAATTCATCACTTGTCTTTCCCGAAAGGTAACGCAATTAATGATCATATTGACAAGGAAAAATGTAAGGTGCATTATGCATCTTTTGATCAAGCAGTCAACTTAGCTATGGGTTCTGGGCAGAATGCTTGGTTAGCAAAATCAGACATAAAATCAGCATTTCGGCTGCTACCAGTAGCACCCGCTGACTATGAATTGTTGGGCTTTAGTTTTGAAGGCAATTTCTATTTTGACAAGTGTTTACCTATGGGCTGCTCAATGTCATGTGCTTTATTTGAGAAGTTTAGTAAGTTCTTGGAATTTAGGGTTAAGTTCATGGCACAGTCTTCATTAGTGACTCATTATTTAGATGATTTACTATTTATTGGTCCTACAAAGTCTTCATGTTCAGCTTTACTTGGTACCTTTACAGCTCTGTGTGAAGAACTTGGGTGCCATTAGCACACAAGAAAACGGAAGGGCCATCACAAGTTCTCACTTTTTCTAGGCTTAGATATTGACACTCTGCGTAGAGAAATAAGAGTACCAGTGGTTAAAGTTCAGAAAATTGCTCTTCAAATTCACCAGGCATTGTGTAAAACTAAAATGTCGAAGTTCAGTCCTTGGTGGGCTCATTAAATTTCCTATGTAAAGCAACTGCCCCTGACAGAGCCTTTCTAGGCCGTCTTGTTGCCCTTACCTGTGGGCTTACACGGCCCCACCATAAAGTGCGTATATCACAAGGGGCACGTCTTGATTTGCTCATGTGGTTAGAATTTTTGTCACACTTTAATGGGGTGGCTGCCTTTATTGGCCATGAGTGGGATACAAATGACTCTTTAGAGTTGTTTACTGATGCAGCAGCAAGCATTGGCTTTGGAGCCTACTTTCAAGGAAAATGGGTAAAGGGTAGATGGTCTTTGGATATTATTAGTAGTCCATCTTCCATTGCAATTTTGGAATTTTATCAATTGGTGTCAAGAGTTGAGGTCATCTCCTGAAAAACCGCAAAGTACGATTTTTTTACTGTTAACTCTGCAGTTGTACATATAGTGAATAAACAATCATCTCGCTGCCCACATGTCATGCATCTGTTGAGTATATTTGTGCTTTAATTTTAATCTGTTATTTAAGGCTATACATGTGCCAGGCAAGCGTAATGGTAAAGCTGATGCCTTGTCCCGTTTTCAGATGAATCGTTTTTTCACGGTAGCCCCCCGGGCAGAGACAACCATGACGCCTCTACCTGTACTTCCACAAGTGTGGTAAAAGGTGAGATGGATCGCTTGCTGGCATTATCAATAACAAAGAATACGCGAAAGGCATATATATATACTTCGGGCATTAATGCATTTTGCAAGTTTAAGGGTTGGCGGTTAGGAACGGTTTTGCCAGTTTTATCACATGATATCAGGGAGTTTATCGCTTGGTTATCACTACGGCAATTAGCCTCAACGACTATTGCTACATATGTGGCTGGGATAAGTTACTTTCACAAAATCCATAGTTGGCCAGATCCTACTAGGGACTTTTTGGTGTCCAAGCTACTTGAAGGTTGTAAGAGGGACCATCCGACAACTGATGGTAGAATGCCAATAACCCCTGAAAATTTTTGCTCAAATGTTGGATGCCTTACCCAATGTTTGTTCATCCCAGTACGAATGTTCAATGTTCAGGGCAGTGTTGCTATGTGCATTTTTTGGCTTCATGAGGATTGGGGAATTTACGGCACATACAACAAAAGAGGTCCAAGCCTCCCTCTTGCAGGTTTCTGACATTGCATTTTGTAATCTTAATACATTACAGGTATCAGTTTTGACTTCCTTTCGTCAGTCCAAAACTAATCAGTCCGCCCGGCTCAGAGAATTCGTTTAGCTGGCTCACAGAATGAGGCATTGTGCCCAGTCAAAGCTTTACAGAATTTTATTCACGTTCGCCCACCGGGGCAAGGCCCTTTGTTTTGCCACTTTGACGGGAAGCCATTGTCATGATATCAGTTTAATTAATACACTACTGAAGGGGCTACTCTCACTTTGTGGGCTTCAAGGGTTAGATTACCGGGCCCATTCTTTCCGCATTGGTGCAGCCACTGCAGCATTTGACTTAGGGGTGTCAAAGGATAACATACAGCACATGGGTCGATGGCGTTCCGATTCAGTTTTTTTATATATCCGACCTGTACAGGCTTCAGTTATGCCAGGGGTTTAGAGTCACAATCTTTTTTATTTCACTCCCTTATTTTACTGACTGTAGGTCCCATCTGGATCATTGGTGATTCGCTTGTGAAGTGGGCTAAGCAGTCACTTGACCTTGCAATTCCAATCATTGGAAAGGTCGGGGTGGGGCATCAATCAATGATTTTCCTCAACTGGTAGCAGGAATAAATGGTGTGCCTCCGTCTATTATCTCTGTACATATTGGAACCAATGATTTGGTTCCAATGGATTCCTTCGGTTTGCGACAGCGTATTGTTTTATTTCTGTCAGAATGCAAAATGTAGTTCCCTGGGGCAACAATAGTTTGGTCAGACATTTTACCTAGGGTGTTTTATTTTGGGGCAGGGCCACAAGCATCTATGGAAAGGAAGCGACGCTCAATTAATAAATGGGTCGGAGCAAGATGTCATAAGTGGGGGGGGGGGGTCATGTTCTGCACCACCACAGTTTCATTAGACGGCAACCTTCCTTTACAGGTTTGATGGGGTACACTTGTCTCCTGAAGGGAACTATCTGTTTAGGTCCAATTTGGTGTCTTGCATACGGTCTTTGATGGGTTAGTGTTTTGGCTTTTGTGGCTGGTCTTTCCCTTGGGCCGCGCTTTGCGCGTTTGGCATTTTTGGGGCGGGAAATTTGTCGGACACAGGATCAATTTTGATGGTTGTATCATAACGGTCATTTGTTTAGGTAATTTTACCTAATTTTAATTGTAGGTATTAAATACATGTACTTGTCAGGCAACTAAGTTTACATTTAATAGGCTTTGGCGCCCTGTGATGTTTACCAGGGGTCATTCCGATCGTATGTATAAGCGGTGGGCCTTTCTGGTTTATTGTGTAAACAATTGTATTATTGTGCTTTATCATTACAGGCTTCTTGAATTGATATTGAAAGAATTTCTTCATTCGATATTTTGTTGGCATGGTCTGCCCAAAGTCTTTATACACACGTAGGTTTACGTGTGTGTGTAACTGTAGGCCTACATGGCCTCAAATGGCTGGTTTGGTTTGCTCAGCAATTTCATGTAGTTTGACAATTTTAGTCAAGTTTCTACTCATGTGTTTGAATGGGTCAGGTGTACCCAATGTTCAAAGGGGGTCTGGTGTGCCCAACTTTCAAATGGGTCTGGTGTGCCCAATTTGTGGCTGGGTCTGGTGTGGCCAGGGGGTCTGGTGTGCCCCACTTTATTGTCTTGAAGTTATTTGCTGGTTTGCCCTGAATACAAAGTATTGGTATCCGGTATATAAAGAAATTGTTTCTGGCTGAATCAAGAATAAATTCAAGCTGTGGCATTTAGTCACAAAACATAATTAACCTGTCTCCCTTGTCAATTAGTCGAAGAATTAGATGACCTTATTTTCTTACTAACCTGTGAAATACGCTTATGCTTTAACAAATTGTTCTGCTACTAATACAGTTAGCACAAAAATTTGCTTACCGTTAAGCAGCGCTATGAAATCGGGCCCAGATAACAGCTTAACCGGACGTTGCCAGATGTACCTTTGACCTTGCTATCATTTCTCGTGAGATTCGCTGTCAGTTCTCACATATTAAACATAAATTATGATGGAGCTCACATAGATGTGACCTCCATGAATAGCTGTGACAAAGTGTGACAATTTTTTCCTCAAGAACAGAAAAAACCTAGGATAAGATGCTGATTGGTTACAAGTTGAAACCTTCCTCCAATTTGCTATCAAAAGAGCCAATCAGAACAAACTCTCACTGAACCCTGATTGGTCAAAATACCAGGACCTGATTGGTTAACAGCACTGGTTCTTGTATCCTTGTTTTGCCACAAAATTGTCAATGGAATTTTATGTGTTATGTTCTCCATAAGAACTATGCATCAATGTAGGTCAACATACCAAAATCTGATTGGCTGACAGATCCTGAGTTGGATCCTTGTTTTGGCACAAAATTGTCAATGGGATTGTGTGTGTTAAATTGTCAATGGAATTTACAAAATTGTCAAAGGGATTTTGTGTGTTAAATGTTCTCCATAGGAACTGTGCATAGCATCAATGTAGGCCAACCCCAACCATTGGCACAAGTAGGCAATACAAATTATTTTGTTACAATCCTCTGAGCTGAATTAAATGTGTTATTGCACTGAACACATGTATGAACCAAAGCTGTTTCACAAAAGTAATACACACTGGGTCACTGAGTGTAACCACAACAGGAACCATGCATCTTTAACTAGGTAAGAAGAAACACAATTTAACAACCATTGAAGCTAAGAATAAGAATTATAAAATGTGTTAGTACTATTACATAGTGAATAAAACAACATTACATGATGTTCAAAAATGAAGCACATGCTGCATGCAGACGATAGAAAGTGCAAGCTGACAAACTATATCACCTCAGACCAATCATAGCAGAGATATTGTCACTGTTTTCACGAAGAGCCACTTATGTCCAAACGCTTATTTGAGATTTACATTTTACGCTATGCTTGGCTTAAAACTGCAAAATCTGCAATACTAAAGCCACGGTTTGCAGTTAACCTATCATATGATTATAAGTATAACCTCTACATTGACTAACTAATTTTTTTATATATATATTGGCTAATTGCCATAGTAATTAGTCAAAGATACGTGGCTCTTTGTGAAAACTAAAAAGTGAGATGACCTACTTAAACACCTCACTGGATAACGTATCAAAATAGGAAAGGGGCGCGCCTGTCACGTGATCACGTGCACGCGAAGATAGGTGGCTGTTCGTGAAACGTGAACAACAACTTTTGCCACATTTTACGCTATTCTGTTACAATGTAATGAAATGCGCTTTCGGGGCCGATGGCTGTTCGTGAAAACATAAAATTCATTTATTAAGATAAAGGTCCCTTCCTGTAATAGTCAATAATTTGTCAATAAAAGATAGGTGGCTCGTCATGAAAATGGTGACGATATATGGAAAGCTTCGACACTGCACGTTTATCCAATAAAATCGTTGTATCCAATAAAATCATTGGGCCTGTAGACCAGTACCTGTCTTTATCCTTGCAGATAAAGACAAGGGACCAGTCTAATGCAGGGCTTGTCTCCTTTAAAAATCACAGAAACTATCTCTGTACTCCTGAGTGGAACCTGCTTCCTGATGAGGGCGTTTGCTCTACACCAGATCTGAAGTCATTTAGGTCATAATAATAATAATAGTGGCCATTTGTAATGCCCCCTGTCTGTCTGAAAAGAAGACAATTTAAACACACAAATAGGTTTTCAAATGAAGCTGGTCTGTAGTGACTTGTCCGAGATTGGGAGGGAGTTCATTCCATAGTAATGGGCCAGAGTGTGAGATGGATTGGGTCCCCCACGATTGGCGTGGGCATGGAATGGGAAGGAGTTTGGTGAAGAAGTTGCAAGAAAACAATGAAGAAAAAAAACACAACCTTGTTTTATAGAATTGTGTGCTTTCAAATGCCTGAGAAATTGCCTCTTTCTCACAATATTTTTTACTATCAGCAGCTCTTCCTTACCAAGTAAGGTTTTAAGGTAATGTATTTCTTGAATAATTACCAAAAGTATCCACTGCCTTTAAGCATTCAAACAAAAATTTAAATTGTTTCAATCTGAAAGGCGCACTGATGATATAGTTCTTACCGGTATCAACCCTCCAGAGAAATACTTTTCTCTGACATAGGCATACTGTCACAATAGTATTTGAAGATCCAAAAAAATCATTGTTGCTTATGTAACCCTGACCACATTTTGGTCTTAGATTAGGAGTGTATTTTACTTTACAAATAATGTTTTATATTACATTGTATATTTTTGATTTACTGTTTAGTATTGCACATTTACTTTTGTGTTTATTCCACTGTGTGTTCCTTCTAGCCATGGTGACCATTTGTTTACCTGTGGTTAGCAGCTGTTTCTTGTGATCTTCACCTACTGTCTATTCAGGCATTTTTAATCTTCTTGTTAATCTCTGTTTTAATTAAGGGTGTGTAGACCCACAAAAGCCTTCCTTGGATTAAGCAGTGCTTTTGCTCCTTAATCCATGACCAAATCCCCAAGCTGTGAAGCCGTAAGGATTTGCCTTTCCTTCACTCCTCATGTTTCTAAATGCACCAATCGACTCTAGAGCCATGAATGACCTTTTAAAAATTGTCCACTGAGGATCCAGTCGAATCTTGACTGAGGCATGGTCAGAGTGCTGGCTTGGCCCAAAATGATGGTCAGACCAAGCACTCCACCATTTGTCATGGATTGAGCTGGATGTCCTTCTAATTCTGCGCATAGCTCCTAAATTTCTTCAAGAACTCTTTCTCCAAGACAACTTCTACTCTATGAGTGTTGGCTCTCTATTTTAGGTGAGTTTAATTTGTATTTGTGAATAACTTTAAACTGAGGACTTAGCAAGGTTTTCCTTAAAGTTAAGATTTATTTATGATTCTTGAGTTCAGAGATAGTGTTTAATTCATTTTATCAACGCATTTTTTAGTTCTCTGAAAGATTTGTTATAACTTTTGATTTCTTTATTGGCTGTCTTCTGATATTTGAGAAGAACCCAATCTTTATATTCTCTGCATTTGTATTCTTGATAAGAACTTATAAAATAGTCATGACAATTACCACCAGCTGTCTCAGCTGATGTATTGTGGTAAGTTGTGCTATAAGTTCAGTCCTCACGCTTTGGACTGGTTCTAAATATTGTCAAAAATTATATTATGTCTATTATATCTATTATTTACCATGTGTATATTTAGTGAATTGTGATTTACCTTCATAATCTTAAAGACACAACCTGTTTTGTGATAAAGTTTTGCAATTAAGATTTAGTTTATACCTGAGGGTACTGTATTTGTATGTATTTTGTACGTTTATTAGGCCTTCTAATAGCCATAACTTCAAGACACAACTTGTTGTCTGATGATAAAGTTTTGGGCTTATTTTAGCTTGGTTAATCATGATATAAGTAATTACTGCGGTCCTACTAAATACCTTCAACACAAAACTACACCCAAAACACGTTCTAATTCAACAGAAGTGGTATAGAACCTTAAATACTGGTCAAAACGACATTTGACTTAACAACAGGAGGTTTAAGACGTCTGAAAATAGCCATTTTCAGTTCACGGAAATTTTCTCTACGCACAGCTTTCGAAATCAGCAGTGCAGACCATATCATTACGCTAAAGGGGCAATGATATTACACAAAACACCAATAGAGGGCAGTGTGAATCTGGCAAACGATTCTTACCTGGATGGATTTAGCTAGCCAGTGCAATATGTTTTATACGGGCCCCAAAGAATCAGGACTCTGTTGGTATGATAATTGCATTACCTGCACACCCATACATGAATAGTACAGTCAAAGCTCAGTGAGAAGGCAAGATGGCGGCCAACAGCTATGCTGCTTAGAGATAAAATTTTTGGCGTGAACAAAATTTTCATAAAAGAAATGTAACCTCAAACCAATGTATATTCTCCTTTAGCCCATACTTTACAGTTCTATGCCTCTTTTGTCGATTTTAAATTTATATTGGATGTGTTGACGGCATGTTGACAGTACCGTTTGTGTTGACCGTGAGTTGACAGTGTGTTGACGGTATTTATTAGGACCCTTACTGAGCTGGTCTTTTGAGACAAATAACATTTTTTGATATGCTACATGAAGGAATAGTTTCCCCGTATTGAATTTATCTTTTTCACATGATGTGTTGTGAAATTGGTTTAACTTGAGGAATTTCTCAACAAATATTTCAGATGGTAATTTCCCAAGCACTGGAAAACATCCCTCCCCAACGGAATGGGGGAGGTAAAAACATGAATGCTCTGTTTCAAGTCCCTGAAGGGACAGGGTGTACCACCGTCCCCCTGCTGGTCGACATCGACTGAAAACTCAGCGTCATCCTCTGCGACAACCTCGTCAGAGGGCCCAACATCACCCTCTTCGCCCGGCCAAGCCTCACCCCTGCCTCTGGAAGGAATCAGAGTTACCACGACTGTGGATAGATTCCGCCAGGGTCAAATGACCTCGACCACCACCTCCATCCAGTTCTTCCCAAAATAAGAAGTAACAACAACCTCCTCCACCTTTTCCATCCGGCTCTTCCCACAATAAGAAGCAACCACAAGTAAGACCAACCCTCGGCAATTCCCCACCCATTTCCAACTACCTCATCAAGGTACCCAACCCAATCGTTACGAACATTTTTCACTATGTAAAGTTGTTAAATTTACTATATGCCTGGAAATTATTAATGTACTTTCACTGATATATGTTTTATGCCAAAATAAGAGTTGCTTTGGGTTTTCTATTTTAATGATTTGCATTGTGAAGGATAAAGTGGCCAAACAAAGGAAATTACCATTGTTGTTTGTAACCATGGGGGTATATTTATTTTGTGCGAGATTTTGTGCCATCAAATGGGATGTAAAGCCATGGGTCTTATCGCTAAAAGAAGGGGTTTGCCTCAGTGCTTCGATAGTGGCTGCCGAGTGCGCTGCAGCACCTTGTAAACCATTATAGATTATAAACTTCAAAACCTATCTCTCAAAATGTTTCTTGGTGGATACACGCACTATAGAAGACTCCAATTTTAGTATTATTATTGCAATGTTATTCCTTGATAAAATAGTTAATTAATTCATTCAAAATTTGAATGAATTAATTAACTATTTTAACTATTTAATAGTGAGAAAAAAAACTTATATTGGTTTTACTGTTTTATTATAATAATAATAACTCGTTTTTATATAGTGCTCTATGAGCATCTCAAAGTGCTTATTGTCAAGTTTTTGAAGTTGTGTGGAAATTGGAAAACATGTTTTGTTTCAATCTTACTGATATAGTGCACACCCTTTCAAGGTAGGGTCATAGATTGTTTTCTTTACCGTAATACAGATTTCTAGGCCAACTTGTCATAAAAAGTCACTTGTGAAAGTTTCAGCTGAAATAGTATTTTTCCACAAACGTCAAATCCATCCATGCTAAGTAAGGTGACAGCGGCTACCAACCTCATCTCTGGCCGCTGCACTAGCGAACAGACACCAACCCTCTGAAATTGGAGAAATGATTCATGCATGAACCTTTCTCAGTTTTAAATGTTTTTTGGGGAAAAATGATCCAAACTGTATTACTTAAAAGGGAATCCTTTCCCAAAACAGCTGCAGTCCTTCTCATCATGTTAATTTTTTTTGGTCATTAATTTTTTTGAGGACTGACCAAAGTATGGCCCTCCCTTTAAAGTTTCTCTCACCGCCTTCCCTCTAACAGGATGAACCGCCTCCTGCTGAGAGCCTTTGGACTCAGGCCAGGTACCCGCCAACATCAACAACCTGATTTGTGAGCAGAAGTAGACCAGTCTGCCCTGCCTCTACCTGTCCTCAAACCATCCACTGATAAGACCTTGCAGTTCAAGCCAAGTTGCTAACATCACTTTGTAGCGAGGGATAACCTGTCTCAAATGGACCAAGTAAGGACGCATTTGTTTTGGACACTTTTATTTGAAACTTTAAATGAATTTAAAACTTTACATTTTGATAAAACAATCTTGAAACTGAGGTTTGCAGGTTACACAATGTTGTAATCTCTGATGGGTTAACCCATTAGCACTTACGCGCAACTTCAACGTGAGTCATTTACTCAATGAACAGGGCAGGGAAAAGTCACTGGAAAATCATCTAGAAATCATAATATTATAAGTGTCATTGTGATTGTTTTTGTGTGTTACAAGTTTGGTGTATTTCAACGGCTGTTTGGTGTGACCCACTAGCATGTGTAAAACTCAAGATACGAATTGTTTCCTAATCTTGGGTGGTTTTGGGCAGTCCAGTCCCCTGCTGGTTGACATCGACTGAGAATTCAGCGTCGTCCACCACCTCCATCCAGTTCTTCCCAGAACAAGAAGTAATGAGAACCTCCACCACCATTTCCAACCTGCTCCTTCCACGCTAAGAAGCAACTACAAGTAAGAGCAACCCTTGGCAATTCCCCATCCATCTTCAACTACTTCGTCAAGCCCAACCAATCGGTAAGAACATTTTTCACTATGTAAAATTGTTAAATTTACTATATATGTTTTATGCTAAAATAAGAGTTGATTTGGGTTTCCTATTTTTATGATTTGCATTGTAAAGAATAAAGTGGCCAAACAAAGGAAAAAACAACGTTGTTTGTAACATTGGGGGGGTATTTATTTTGCCATGTATATTCATTTAGTAATCATTAATTTCTACATTCCTTTTCCTTTTTACTGAGTATAATGCATTCCTTGTTTTATATACCGCTGAAGTCTTTAATTCGGACGTCTAACTTGTGGACAATTATGTTCACAAGGTTAATTTAAAGGATACACATACATGTCTCTGTGCTTGTAGGTCAACTACTTTAAATTTTATTATGTGTGGCATAACTGTGGCAATTAATAAAAAAATATGTGTTAAAGAAAACAAATCCCACATGTATAATTTGGCTGGATTGGAACTTGTTTTTGAAGAGCGAGATGATATAACAAGGTATAGATATGTAAAAATTACTGCATTGGTGATGATTGTTTATTAGATAATTTTTGTATTCTCTCTACACATGTGTAGATGTACTCAATTGTATTCATAATGGGAGACTAATCTGTTATTATAGATTAATAAATGAAGCCTTGACTCTCCGAAACATTGGAACTTAACGTTTGGACAGTTGTTTTTGCTTGACTCAGTCTTTAATATCAGACTAAGGATAATTCATCGACCCCAATTCTAGTCTACTCATTAATCTCTGAGATTGTGGCCTTCAACCGCAGGACGAGACGCCCAGGCATATTGTTAACACTTGCGCTACCTTTAGGTGTTTCCCAAGTCTGAAAAGCCGATCGAACGCTCGCAATTCACCGACCTAGGTCGGTGGACTAGTGGTGACATGTGCTGTAGTATGGCAAAGGTCGTGGGTTCGAATCCCACGCAAGTAGTATGCCTGTAGTTTTTATGGTTTTTTCCATTTCATAGGATTAGTGAAAGTACTGATTATTCATCTGTGCATGGGTAAACAAACCAAGATAATCTTAGATGTTCACTTGTTTTGTCCTCCTGAAAATTTGATAAACATACCACAACCACCTTGTGAACATTTCATCAAATTTGGTCACCTTTTAGAGAGAAAATAACCTGAAAAACAGTTCATGTGTTTTGGGTGATTAGTACCTGGGTTATACCAGGCTTATTTTGATTGTTGCTATCGGAATAAGCAAAAGGGATTTGTAAGGCCTTCAAATGCTGTTTCCCCAACTTTGACAGTATTTTAAACGGACATGTTTCTCTGGAGGATAAGCACTATAACAGCTTAACAATCAATGAGCTCTTAGTTTGAAAATAATCAGGGTTTTTATTTTGCTATAAGTATCTCAATCCTGTACTATAAAAATAAAACGAAAATTCTGTTTCTGTCCTTCAGAGAGGATACATAGCACCTCCCAAACAGGCCGGCCTGAAACTCAAATCAGTTCTAGGATACAGCGGCAATGGCAGAGGCAATCTAGTCTGGCACCCTGACACTGGGTTGTTTGCTTATACCAGTGGCTGCGTGATCGTTGATCAGAGATCTGAACACGGGGAGCCAGAGACCTGATGGGTTAAAAGGCTCTGTCCAAATTCAGGGAGGGGGGTACAGCTATGGCGGCCTAGCTACCATGGACAACCTGCCATTTACCTCTCATCACTAACGCCTGGAAGGGAAGCACCGAAAAAACAACGCTGATTGGCTAACCATAAGTGACTGCTCTGCGCTTGTTAAAAACAAATTCAAATGCTTGTGAGGGCGCTTAGTACGCTTGTGTCAAAATGCACGTATTTCTATGGAATACACTTCAAGGGAATCATGTTTTTACATGGTCACCCTAAACTGCATACTCTTAGACATATTACAAGATCAACAAAGAATGAGCGGGGACCAGTTGCTCTATGACTTGATGTGTCTCTAACACAGAATGGATCAACCATGGGACTATTGTTTGTTCGGATATTTCAAAGTCACACTTCCAGGGGTTTCGATCGAGTAAGGCATTCTGGGAAAGAACAAAAATGGCGCGGCCAGATCATACACACTGGGAACGAGGTTGCAGCTACGGCTACGGCTGGATCGCCCCATCATCATTCGTAGTATAGGACACCCTTAGCAACAGCTGTAGCTATAGCTGTAGTTGCCAATTCAGATAAGGCCTCAAGTTGTGTTCGAATAGGGGCTGGGGCTATAGCTGTTGCTCATCAGAGGGTCTTATCCTTCATTTAACATAGTGATCAAGCTGCAGACATCAATAAGCCATTTCAAGTTAGATTTGAATAATGTCTGGTACAATGACTTGCTTAGTCACAAGTTATCGCTTGAATTTGAATTTTTCAGACTATAGAGACAGCAAATGGTTCGGGGCAAGCTTTTGTCGATGAGCAAACCCTGGTGTGCCATACACATTCATTTGAGAAGTAAATCAGGAAAGCTTGCGTTCTCAACGCCATTTTCTTCTTACCACCCACCAGGCCATGTCGAGGAGATCTCCACCCTGACCTTCCAGCACGACTGCCAGGTGCTGGCCTCCACCTCTGGCTCCCGTGGCCTGACCACCAGCCAGATCTTTCTCTGGGATGTCAAGGGGGCGCTGTGCACGAAGGTACTCTCCTACCATGAGCGCGACATTGTCTGCTTGGGTTACTCCAGGAATGACAGATTCCTGTTGGTAAGAAAAGGACAGCTATTGGACATTTCGGGGTTATGTTTATTTTAACGCATTGTAGGGCAACACCTTTGAACCATCTAAATAAAAGTTTTGAAAACAAAATTTGTTTATTGACTGTTACCCCAACTATTTTATAGATCCATATTTTTCATACTTCATGAATGTTGAGAGCTGTAGATCACAGTCCATAAAGTCCGTTACGGGCAAGCACAAAAGTTTTGAGAAAACCATGTTTGAAATTAAGCTAATTTTGAAATCATTGGTTGGTAGACTGTTCACCATTTTAATCTTTAAATTTTCACAGATAAGGGAAGGGGAGATGTGAAATTGAACAAATCTGTTTTAAATTTTGTTCATGACTTGTTCAATTAATGATTAATTGTTTAATTAACAAGATTGTCTCTTTGTGAAAACTGTACAAATGTGGTCTGTGTGCAGTGCGTCTGGTGACAACATTTTTGGCTGTTCATGAAAACAGTAGGTCAAAGTTTGTGGCACTTTGTGAAAACGCAAAAACCTGATCACCCATGTTTGGCACTGTGCCAGCATTATAATCAACGCAGTTGCGTATTCACAAAGTGACAAAAAGTGTTTTTTTCGTAATTTCAGGTTCCTGGATTTTTTTGCCATTCATGAAACACTGTCGGTCAAAGTTGTTGACCTTTCGTGAAAATGCAAATGCCGGATGCACTCATGTTTTCGCAGTGACAACATTTTGTTTGACACTTCTTGAAAAGGAATTACCGGTTCTTGTTTTTTTTTTTGCCGTTCATCAAATAAGCATAATTAAGAAACACCTCAATTCTTGTGACCAAATAGAGGCTGGAATGTTAGAAATAGTCTGGGTCCATTCAAAGACACAAAGGACCATGTGATTTTCATGTTGTTTTTTCCTTGAATTCAGGATATTTTTCTCAACCTCCTTGCATTGGGTCTCAAAATTTTCCTGAAAGAGGTAAAGCAATCATCAAATAGAGAAGGAGACAGTCCACACTGTCCAAACCTGTAGATTTGTTCTTCTGCTGATACTTAATTTTATCACTGGCAGATAAAATACATTATTCAATGGACACCCACAACCCTTGTGGTGCCACCAAGGCTAGTTTGGTCATGTTGGGTGGGCTTTTCAAACCCTGTCCAGTTGGTCTTTTTGCGACCTTGCACATTATTTTCCCAGGGTTTTTATGGGGTTCCTTGTGGCAAAAGGGCAGGGCACCCTTCTTCAATAAATCAGGTGCAGTTATGTAAAACAACAGTGTCTGCACGCTGTGTCTGCACGCTGCATTTGTGCGGGAACCTCACTTCGGTTCAGCTTCCAACCAAGTCAACACCCAAGAAATTTTTTCCCGCCTTCGCCCCCTCAATACCTCCAGTAGTTGAGGCTTTTCTGCGCCTGTTTGGCATTTTCTGATAGGGAAGTGGACTGCCACTGCCTGCGGGGGGTCGGATAATTGATAAACTTATAAGTGGTAATCAATATTATTAATGAGTTAAGGATATGTTTAACTTAACACTGTAGCACCTCTCATTTCCGAGGGGCCTATATTTTTGTACATTCCAATCGCGTGTACAAGCGATGGAATAATCTTTATGCCTTTCAGGCCCTTACCTTAATGTTGATATAACTCTTGCTTGCACCTACTATTTCAAGTGGGGCTATAGCAGTACTGTAATGCAACTGCGTGTACAAGCGGTGCAATCACATAGAGCATTGATGCCTAATCGACATGTAAGAAGTAACCCCTCTTGTCTGTGGTTTGTGGGCAAGTGTGTTTGCCCACATTTGTTTATGGCAGGTTGCCAAGTAATGTTATGGCAGGTTGCCAAGTAATGTTATGGCAGGTTGCCAAGTAATCCGGGCCCGGTATTCATGTATGTCTGTTGGGGGTTACTTTCAAATAAAATGTGTTATTACATAGTTACTGGTTTTGCCCGATTGGTAATTAACCAATGCGGTGTGACATGGTTGAATAAACATAGCACTTGAAGCTGATTCCAATAAGCCAACTCAATGTGTACTGTTGTGGCTATTTGTGTTCTCAGAGAATAAACAGAGTCTATAAACCTGCTAAACTTGTAACATCTGTGAGGTTCCGGGTCTAGTATAAGCGGGAACCCGGGAAGTCATTTTCAGGAAGTTTCACTTTCAGCAAATCTCGCCCCTGTAAGGAGTGGCATTTTTTTTCACATTAGTGTGTACAGAGAACCAGACTTGATTTGATCTGATCACCATCATCCTCACAGGTGATTACTGTGACTGTACCCTCGTAGTCTTGAGCACCCATGACTACTCCCTCCTGGCAGCCTCGAAGACGGCCCAGCCCATCCATGACCTGTCCTGGGACCCGTACACCACCAAAGAGTTCTCCTCGGTCGGTAAGACGGGCACCTTACTCTTCTGGATGCTGGATGAGACACAAGGGAGGTTCAGCCTCAACGTCCATGAGGCTGATGTACCTCGAGACTTGATGGACTCAAAGCAACTGGTGAGTTTCTGTTGATCTGTTTGGGTTTTTTTCTTTCAGCTTGTGTCCTGGTAATTTTACAAATGAAAACTGTAGGGCCGTGGGTTTTAAGTACTGCCCTGTCTCCAGAGATGTCAATTGTTTCCATGCAGTCTGTTTCACTATCCCTAACAGTCCCAAATCCCTTAAAGGCAGGGTATATTTTTGGTAATTGTCAAAGACCAGTTTCATCACTTGGTGTATCCCAATTCGTATGCATAATATAACAAACCTGTGTAAATTTGGGCTCAATTGGTCATCGAAGTTGTAAGAAAATAATAAAAGAAAAAGATACCCTTGTTGCATAGAATTGTGTACTTTCAAATGCCTGAAAAAGGCCACATGCCTGAAGCCTTTCTCAGATTCAAATATTTCAGTGAAAACAGTGAAATCAAATAACGATGTTTTGACTATAATATCTTGTGACTCTGATAACCGATTGGGCTTAACCTTTCACAGGTTTGTTATTTCATGTAAATGTTGGATCGCATGAAGTAAGAGTAAAGGGTGCCTCTATGAGGGAAATTTAAATGTACAAGGGGCACCAAGGCAATGGCCAGGGGCATGAAGGCAATTGCCTGTTTCCTCCGTGAAGTACCAGGCCTGCAAGGGGCACCTAGGCAATGACCAGGGTTGTGTACTGCACGTAAAGAACCCAGTAACCTTATCGTAAAGAGAAGAGGTTTGTCCCGGTGTTCATGGTTTGATTGGCTGCATATTGCGCCACAGCACCGTGTAAACCATTGAATGGTGCTACGTTAAGGAAAAAGGTCTCATTCTTCAAAATGTAGCTCCACATACCTTGCAGGATAAAGTAGATAATAATGTTGGAGCGCCTTGAGCAACACTGAGTGACAAATTTGGGCATTATTATTATTAATTGCCTCCTGTTGCCTCCATGAAGTATCAGGCAATGACAAGGGGCATGGAGGCAATTGCCTCTGTTGCCTCCATGAAGTACCAGGCCTGCAAGGGGCACCAAGCTTAGCAATGACCAGGGGCACCAAGGCAATTATCTATGTCATCTATGTTGCCTCCATGTATGATCAGGCCTGCAAGGGGCACCACGGCAATTGCCAGGGGCATGAAGGCAATTATCTATGTTGCCTGATCTGTTGCCTCCATTTATGATTAGGCCTGCAAGGGGCACCAAGGCAATGACCAGGGGTATGAAGGCAATTTTTTCTTTTGCCTCCATGAAGTATTCAGGCTTGCAGCCTCACCCAACAACATTAGTAATTTTCAAAGACCAGTATATTGGCATTATGTGACCCAACATAATTATAAAATAACAAACCTTTTAAAGTTTAAACTCAATCAGTCATCGAAGTCACAAGAAAAAAGTGGGAAAAAACCTTGCACGTTTTCAAACACCAAGTTTTGGTCCCGCGAAATCAAAGCTAATTGTTTAACTCATTTCTCAAAAACTGTAGCATTTCCGGCAAAAATATGTCAAAGGAAATTTTCCACCATGACCATCCTTATTAAACCATGCAAGTAATGTGCAACTCTGTGAACGTTGTCACTCTATATGCACTATACTCAGTGCTTTCTGATTCTTCCTGAAAAAAAATAAAGTGGCTGCCATGGCAGGATTCGAACCCATGACCCTGCATCACTTTTTCACCAAAGTGCCAATTTGCAGCAGACAAATGCTGTGCCCCTCCATGAACAAAAGTTCTTATAGACTTTTGGGGGGTTGTTTTTTTCTAATCTATAGTAGATGCCCGTAATGATTCGGATCTTTTATCCTAAATGCTGATTAAATTACAAATGTTATTTCATCACAAATAACAAAATAAAAAGTTTAAGGGTCATGTCACACAGGGCAATTTACTGGCAACTGGTTCCAGGCAATCTCCCAGAAGGGAAATAATACACACATCAATTTTCATGTAGCTTTCTCAGGGATGGTATGACATTGTAAGAAAACATCCCTCTTGCTACCGGAGTGTTTCTTCATGCAGTGGTGTTGATTGCCTAAGTTGCCTTTGAAAGTATCTCGTGTATCAGATGAATACATAATTTTGCCCAGGTTGCACAGTAAACTTGGGTGTGATCCCAAGTTACTGGTTTAATGGCTTCTGACTGGACCCCCTGAACAAAGGCAATATAGAGGGACCGCCAACATTAGAGCTAGATAGCTCAGTTGGTAGAGCGCTAGCGCATTAATCGGGATGTCGCAGGTTCAAGTCGCACTCGAGTCAATTTTTCTTTGTTCGACCCCAACTTATTTAAAATTGCCCAGTCAGTTACTCTTGTGGTTTAATACTTGAGTGTTTAAAACACTCTAAAATCTAAGAACTTCCTAAAACTCCCAATTGTACTAAATTTTGACACATGCATACACAATCTTTTAATTAATTTTTTTTCTGTCTTGCCATTTCTGGCATTTTACACTATGTAAATATCTTTGCTGTGAAACCACGGTAGAAATCTCAGTGAAGTGCAGGATTTGGCTGAATATTCAAGAGTTTCTTCTCTTTCAACCATGCTTTAAGGAATTGCAGTTCCTTAAACCACCTTGAAAAAAGAGTCTCCAAGACATTTTACTGCAATGAATGAATTTCACCCTGATTTCAGGGAATGCTCTGCATCAGAGCCTAGAACTCTTTAATTGGTAGATAATTCTCTGGAATGTCATTTTCCCACTTCCCCCCACTCCATAGTCTCATGGGGGTGATTAGCCATGCTATCGTGCTCTACTCCAAAATGTAATTATTAGTCTATGCACACTGTGCTGACCAGTATACTGATGACCTGAAACAAGGTGAACCCAAATGGCTGACCAATAAACCATATCAGGTTGACTTCCCCTCATTAAACAGTAATCTATCCAGTTGTATTCATACCAAGGACACCTTGAAAACTTGGTGAATACTCCTTGAATTGAACCACACTTTATACAGACACCCAAAATAGCCTTGGGCTGTTTTCAGCAGTACAGCAAAGTGAAAACAACGTGAAACACTTAGGCTCTGGCTAGTTAGAAAAGAACTCCATGAAAACAAGGTGAAAAGGGAGAATTAACAATTTCAAGGAGAAAAGGGATTTCACTCCATTTTCAAGACGAAGATTTTCATAGTGTTATGAGTCAATTGTTTACCCGGCATATACATGTGTGCTTAACAAAACAAAATCAAACAACACTTGATTACCGTCAATGAGTTATACATACAAGTTTTGAAATCTGTCAAACTCGTAAAAAAATCGCAATTGTTCTCGAATTCCAAACAAAAAAACATAAAACATTTTAAAATGCTAAAAACTTTGAAAAGCTGCAATTGTACATTTATGTTAACAACTCTTCTAGATTTGGACAGTTCTTGAACCCCTTTAACTGTTTCTCACTAGGTCATGTTGTGCTATCCGGAGGCACCGATGGTTTAATAGCGGTCAGTAGTCCAACCACCGGGATGACCATGAGGGTCATCAATGACCACAATGGGGTGCTGATAACAGACATGGATGTCATTAGCAACCAGGTAAAAATCACACTTGACTGGGCAGTAGTGAAACTCATGTTCAATTGAGGAGACAAAAACTGCTTTGTGGGGTGTCATGGCCGAGCGGTCCAGTGCATCAGACTCCAGTTTTGATGGTTTAATCATCAGAGTGTGGGTTCGATTCCCGGTCATGACACTTGTCTCCTGAGCAAGGCACGTAACCGTAGTTGCTTCTCTTAAAGGGAAGGTACATCTTTGGCAACAACTCAAAAAATGAGTGGCGATAAAAACTAACTTGGTAGGAAGCACTGCAACTGTTAATAATGTATAACATGTTGAGAAACAATTCCCTTCTAAAGAATGTGGTTTTAGAGAGAGGGATTCAAAAACATTTCAATCTGAAAAACGTCTCTGCCTCACTGATTGCGTATTCCAATTACAAATTATTCTCCCCGCTCCTGATATAAAGCAATTTTTCATTAATGCTACCACCTTTTGAAATGAAATTTACACAAGTTCGTTTTATTGTGTATGTCTACATTTATATAGGATTAAAATAATCGAACTGTTCCACAAACCAAAGGTTTACTTTGCCTCTAACCCTGATGAATAAATGGGAACCTGCAAGGCTTGAGACAGTATTGTGTTGGATTAACTAACCCCTTAGCTGTTTTCAACAGCTTGGGGTTGTATGCTCCCCAGGGAGTTGAGAAAGTTTGAGGAAGGGTCTAAAAGTGTGCTTGATGAACAGGGATAATAATGTTGTACAGCCCCTTGATCAAGCTACTAGGATATGTGCGCTATACATGAACCAAGTATTCTTATTATAATTATTGTAATTATATACCACAATTATAGTGCCGCTTGGGTAGTTGTACTCTCCAGTACCCTACATGTACCTATTGTTCATTTTATCACTTGCAGATAAAATACATTATTCAATGGACACCCACAACCGTTGTGGTGCCACCTTGGCTAGTTTGGTCATGTTGGGTGGGCTTTTCAAACCCTGTCCAGTTGGTCCTTTTGCGACCTTGCACATATTTTCCCAGGGTTTTTATGGGGTTTCTTGTGGCAAATGGGCAGGGCACCCTTCTTCAATAAATCAGGTGCAGTTATGTAAAACAACAGCGTCTGCATGCTGTGTCTGCACGCTGCATTTGTGTGGGAACCTCACTTCGGTTCAGCTTCCAACCAAGTCAACACCCAAAAATTTTTTCTTCTTTAATTTGGATTTATACCGTCTTTTTAGACATCACCCAGTTTTACTTAAGTTCTTTTAATTGAAGTCGTGAGTTGTTACTTTAACGTAACAAGTTTCTACGAGGCCTTTTGGAGGGAGCGGGGATTACGTGTAGCCGTTCGTCGTTCCTTATTTATTCTTCAACAAGGCGTTGTCATGCCGCGCCCGGCACGGAATGTGCGCCGCCCGGCGAGATTTCCACAGGCTAACCCGACCCGGGGCAGAGGACGGGGCAGGAAGAACTCCAACACGAGCGGGACTGAGAGCGGTCGTCGGGGGCCGCAGGCAGCGGGAGTCGCAGGAGCAGTTTCGGCCCAACAACAGGAGGCGTAAGATCTTGGATTTTTCAACAGCCAGGCTACCCACGCTACTGAGGAGGATCAAGGCGGATTGACGGGTGTGGATCCAGCTCCTCCTTCCAGCGGCGGTTTAAACCACCACAGTGGGCCTTCTACCAGTGGTGGGGGTATGGATTTGTTTAATATCCCGTCATCGTGTACTGTTAATACTGTTCCCACTTTTGATAATCTCATTCCGGATTTAGATCTAGGTAGGCCTACTCCGATACCTTCCGTCCTTGGGTATGCCCCCTTGGGCATGCATGTGACCCAGCCAGTTAAAGAGAAAATTTGGGCTTCCCAATATGTAGAAATGGCATTGCTCTTCCGGGACAATGCAGTCGTAGCTATGTCTGGGCCAGAGGCAGGTTCGGCGCTAACGCTCGCGGTTGAGCACGGTCAAGTTGTTTTTCGCCAGGCATCGGCGCAACAGCCTCGTTAAATTCAGTCAATTGCGCAATGGACGTCTGCGTTCCATACGTTTATGGCAATTTATTCTGTGCGTCATCCATTGCGCTTTGGTATTGCTAAAATATGCAGAGACCGTGCGTACCGCAGCAGCGCAGTTTCCTGGCTTTGGCTGGCGTAGCTACGACGAACAGTTCCGTCTCCGTCAAGAGGTTTGCCCATCGCGTTCATGGGCACTGCTCGACACGGAACTTTGGGTGACTGTTGCTGCCGCGTCTAGTTTTTTCTCTTCTTCTGTGTCTATTCACCCACAGGAAAAAGTTAGTTCTCAGGGTGGTCCTGTATATTGTTCCCCTTTTAATTCGGGTAACTGTCGGTGGCCGAACTGTAAATTCCCTCATCGCTGTAGCAACTGCACACGCTTTGGGCATGGGGCAGTGACTTGTCGTGTGGGCAAAGTATGCCCCACTGATTCTGGTCCGTCTCACGACGTTGCCAGTAGGCAGGAGTTTACCCGCACAGGTGTTTGCTCAAAAGGGGTTTCTATAGCAAGGGTTGCGGATACCACTAGGCGTTGGACCAATTCAGCCGCTCATCAGAGCACGGCTCGGCCTGCTGCAGAAAAATCTGCTGCGCTGGCCAGTTTTCGTCCCCCCAACGCCAATTAAAATTGTCACTTTGCAGTCTTGGCTAAGCAGTTACCCGGACAGGCGTAGCGCTCATTTATTGGCGGATGGTTTCGCTCATGGTTTTCAAATAATTGGGTTACACAGGGCCATGTATAATTAGGAATTCTGGTTGCCCCAGTTCAGCTTCAGACAGGGCAGTTATTGTTTTTACTAAGTTGCATAAAGTGTTCTCTTGGTAGGATTGCGGGTCCGTTCATAAATAAGCCATTTATTAACTTACAATGCTCCCCCATAGGTTTGGTTCCAAAGCGTAAACCAGCCAAGTTTCGTCTCATTCACGACTTGTCATTTCCGTTAGGTGGTTCAATTAATGACTTTATTGATCGGGACATGTGTACTGTGCATTACAATTCCTTTGACTCAGCGGTTCGGCTTTTGCCGGTGGCACCTTCCGATTACGAACTTCTCGGTTTTGTTTTTCAGGGTTTGTATTATTTTGATAGATGCTTGCCGATGGGGTGTAGTATTTCTTGTTCGTTGTTTGTAACCTTTAGTACATTTCTAGAGTTTCAGGTAATACAGCTTGCGGGGGTACATAGTATTACTCACTATTTAGATGTATTTTTGTTTTAAATATTTTTGTTTGTGGGTTGCACCGCTACTGTGTGTGCGGCATTGTTGCTTATTTTTCGTACTGTCTGTGCACGGGTAGGGGTTCCAATCGCTGTAGAGTAGGCAGTAAGGCCGGCACAAAACATAACTTTTTGGGCCTTGTAATTGACTCGGTGAGGCAGCTTGTTCGTGTGCCATCACCAAAACTGCACGTGCTGCGGCAGCAAATCCTAACAGCATTAGGCAACCGCAAGATGTCCCTTAAGGAAATTCAGTCGCTAGTCGGGTCGCTCAACTTTGTATGCAGTGCATTTGCTCCTGGGCGGGCTGTTATGCGGCGATTAATTGCCCTGTCAAGGGGCTTGCGTAAGCCCCGTCATAAAGTTCGTTTGTCTGCAGAGCAAAGCTTGATTTATCAATGTGGCTGTTATTTTTGGAACATTTTAATGGTGTTCGCCAGTAAATCGCAGTGGTTGGCAGTCCAACGACAGCATCGAGATGTTCACTGACGCATCGGCCAGCATTGGTTTTGGTGGTTTCCTTGTAGGGAAGTGGTTTCAAGGGCGCTGGGCACCGGTCATATTGGCTCGGACGCCCCGACGGCGTCCCTAGAATTTTATCCATTAGTTGTTGCAGTGTATCTCTGGGGCGATCTTCTAGCCAATCAGAAGGTCCGTTTCCGCTGCGACAACAGTGCTGTGGTAACCATAATTAACAAGCAGTATTCGAGTTGTGACATGATCATGCATTTAGTGCGTTTATTTGTGTGCAAGTGTCTTAAACACAACGTTTTGTTTCGGGCAGTGCATGTCCCAGACGTTCATAAAGATGTTGCCAATTCCCTTTCCCTTTCATTTACTGCATGCCTTGCCTAGCGTTGTAGTTCGCTATTTGAGGTGGCTCTTGTCAAGGCGGTGTTCTTAAGTGCATTTTTCGGCTTTATGTGCAATGGGGAAATCTAGGCAAAATCTGGTAATTGCTTGCAACAATCTTTGCTCATGTTTTCGGATGTCGAATTTTGTTATTTGAGTGAGCTCTCAGCTTCAGTCGTCTTCTCTTTTCGCCATTCTAAGAATAACATGTCAGCCCCCCCCCCCCACAGCTAATCCGTTTGGTTCGTTCTGCTATTAACCCGGCAGTTTGTCCTGTACAGGCCTTGTGCGACTTGGTTGCCATTCGCCCCCTTTTGCAGGGCAGTTTTTTCTGTCATTATGATGGGGGCCCGCTTACACAGTTTCAGTTTTATGCTGTTCTCAAAAAAGTTCTTGTTTTTTCCGGTATGGGTGATGCCCATATCAGGGCACACTCATTCCGTATTGGGGCAGCCACAACTGCAGTGGCGGCGGGTATCCCCTTTACTGACATTCAAGCAATGGGCCTCTGGCGTTCTGATGCGGTGCTGAGGTACATACGCCCAGGGGCGACTTGTGTGCTCCCAGGGGTTTTGTTTTCCTGCGGTGGCCGCATTTAATAATAACATATCCAAGATCGGTGGTACGGTTCACAAATTCACCGTTTCAAATTGCTTAGTTTGTGTTGTAATCTATCCATCATTATTATGCCTAACTGCGTTCGTTTGACTGATTTAATGGCAGGTGATGTATGGATTGTAGGTGATTCCATTTTGCAGGGCTTCACAGCATTCGGGCAGGTGGCTACCCCCAAGTTTGTTAATTGTGCATGTGGGGACTAATGATTTGGTTGATACTGATGCTTTCAGTTTGCGTCAGCGTATTGCATTGTTAATGCAAGAGTGTCGGAACCGTTTCCCGAATGCGGCTCTTGTAACTGTAAGGTCTAACTTGCTTCCCAGAGCTTGCTATTTTGGGGCATTTGACCCCAAAAAGATGGTGATGAAACAGCGTTCTATAAATAGGTATGCCACTTCATTTAGTCGCCGCATTAAGGCAACTGTGCTGCAAGACCCCCAAGTTATCTGGTCTTCCTACTTTGCATTATATCGTTTTGATGGGATACATCTTTCCAGGTTGGGAATGATTGTTGAATTATTTCGAGGTAATTTACGGGCCTGCATTAATTTGCATTCATAGACCTGTTGTGCCGAAATCCCACAAACTATACAAAAAAACAAAAAAAAATGGCTGTCCATCCCTGTGGGGCACGCTGCGCGTGTTTGGCATTTTCTGATAGGGAAGTGGACTGCCACTGCCTGCGGGGGGTCAGATAATTGATAAACTTTTAAGTGGTAATCAATTATTCATGAGTTAAGGATATGTTTAACTTTAACACTGTAGCACATCTCATTTTCGATGGGCCTATATTTTTGTACATTCCAATCGCGTGTACAAGCGATGGAATAATCTTGCCTTTCAGGCCCTTACCTTAATGTTGATATAACTCTTGCTTGCACCTACTATCTCAAGTGGGGCTATAGCAGTACTGTAATGCAACTGCGTGTACAAGCGGTGCAATCACATAGAGCATTGATGCCTATTCGACATGTAAGAAGTAACCCCCTCTTGTCTGTGGTTTGTGGGCAAGTGTGTTTGCCCACAATTGTTTATGGCAGGTTGCCAAGTAATGTTATGGCAGGTTGCCAAGTAATCCGGGCCCGGTATTCATGTATGTGTATTCATGTATGTCTGACGGGGGTTACCCTCTTGTCTGTGGTTTGTGGGCAAGTGTGTTTGCCCACATTTGTTTATGGCAGGTTGCCAAGTAATGTTATGGCAGGTTGCCAAGTAATCCGGGCCCGGTATTCATGTATGTCTGTTGGGGGTTACTTTCAAATAAAATTTGTTATTACATAGTTACTGGTTTTGCCCAATTGGTAATTAACCAATGTGGTGTGACATGGTTGAATAAACATAGCACTTGAAGCTGATACCAATAAGCCAACTCAATGTGTACTGTTGTGGTTATTTGTGTCCTAAGAGAATAATAATAGATTAATGTTTATGACCATTTGAATGATTTTTGTGCTGTTGCCGCATTGTGGTGAAATAACTTTATTGTTGAGTTTTTCTCAAAATTTCAAAAAATCCATTTAGATAGAAAAATCTGTGTCAAAAGTTTTAACACATCAGTACTGCTGATGGGTTTTGGATGAGTAAATTGATTCATGACCTTCTAGTTTTCAATAAGCACTCATTAAAACTAGTCTGTGAAAATTTCAGTAAATTCGACGGGCCACATTATAGAATAAAAACAATGAAGTAATGGTTTATGATTTGTCAGGGAATTTGTGCACTTTCATATATGTGCTTATTTTGATTGTTGCGATTGAAATAAGCAAATTTCAACTTTGACAGTATTTCAGATAAACATGGTTTTTTTCTGGAGGTTTTGTACTGGTATGGACTTTATTATAAGAGAACTTTCAGATTGAAACTAAAGCAATGTTTTTGACAGCTACCATAACTGTATGTAGTCTGGTCAGCCAACTCCTGCCTGCCAAATTGGTTGTGGACCTCTGTCAGCATTGTAGTTTATCACTGGTAGACTCCAACAGTTATTTACAAATTATGGAAAGATCCCGTTAGAGTCTGAACACTACAGGCACTGGCTCCCACCAAACTGGAATAACAGCTTGCGCAATTTTGTAGCACTTTACAAGGGTTTACAGGGTGTACTGTGGGGCACATTTTATGTTACCCAAAAGTCTTTGTTTGTGGAAAACTTTGGTGTTTCTGTTCGGCAGAGTGTGGGTTCGAGTCACGGTCCTGACACTTGTGTCCTTAAGCAAGACACTTAAACATTATTGCTGCATCCTTCAGATGGGACGTAAGGCTGTTGGTCCCGTGTGTTGTGTAATGCACATTAAAGAGCCCAGTGCACTTATCGAGAAGAGAAGGGGTTTGTCCTGGTGTTCCTGGTTTGATTGGCTGCATATTGCGCCACAGCACTATGTAAACCGTTACATGGTGCTTTGTAAAAGGAAAAAGGTCTCATACTTATGAGTATGCTCCACAATACCTTGCAGGAAAAATACTTCACTTTGCTAGGCGCCTCTGAATAGGCAACTAGAATGATGGCGCTCTACAAATGCCTGATGATTATGATTATATGATTATGTCTCCGTTTCAGGAGGCGGAGTTTGGTCTTGGCTTAAAGTCCCCTCATCTGTGGCTAGCGGCAAGCGCTGACCACAGGGTCAGTGTGTGGTCAGCAGACTGGCCCAAGGACTTCTGTGAGATGGTGGACTGGCTGAGCTTCCCTGCGGCTGCCTTCACTCCGGATGGTACGGTCATCAGCAAAGGGGACATAGTAAGTAATTCGGAAAATTTAACTTCGTATTTTTTTTTTCTTTATTAGCCAAGGAATCCTGTTTGTTATCTCCCGGGCCTCTCAAGCTGAAGATAATTAATATCAAACTCGGCAAACAAACTTGAAATTTTAGTATGAAATTTATTACACGGGTGTAATTTGGCAGAGTTTTAAAATCCTGCAAAAGAAAGCAGATCTCTACTTGGTCTAGAGGATTAATTCCCCTGCACCACCTAGCTGACAGTGGTACATTTGAAGGTTTTACAGATGAAGGGACAAATCTATAGGTCATGTCTTTTCTTCACTTGATGGAGACATCTTTGAAAAATCTTGAACAAACACAGACCTGGACTCACTTTCATGACAACAGTACAAAATGTATCACTTACTTGGAAAGGAGCACCTGAGAGCTGCTGAAAGTATAAAACAATGTGAGAAACGACTCCCTCTGGAGTCATGTAGTTTTTGAGAGAAAAGGTAATTTCTCTCTGGAATATTTGAATCTAAGAAAGGCTTCGGGCATGAGCAATTCATCATTTAGCTGCAATTCATGTTGTTTAAATGAAATGAACCACAACTGTGTGTAAATGATAGAGTTTGTTCCACGTTTGATTGACAGGCTCAATATCAACTTTTTCCGAAGAGTCTGGCCCGGTTTTCACCCTCCGATCCTGACATCATTATCTACGCTGGGTATGGCATGCAGAAACAGATTCAGTTCTACAGTATCTCACAGAAAAAGGTATATATGTATATTTTTCTTACAAAATATCGCCTCACTCACCAGGCCGGACGGCCACTTCAAGGTGAAGGCTACACTTGTTTTGGGGCTATCGAATGTCACCAGGGGCACGGTGTCACCTACTCCTGGGGCTGAAACAGGGTTACCCCTCTTAACAGTCCATAAGGATGTAGGCATAGGTAAAATCCACCAGGAGCCTGGCTGGTAGAGCAGAATGCACTACCATCCCAACTTTTTAAGAAGCAATTATGGTTTAGTGCCTTGCTCAGGGCACAAGTGTCATGACCGGGTTTTCGAAACCCACACTTTGCTGCTGAACTAGACCCCTCAGCCACGACACGCCAATGGGATATTTTGTCCCCCCTTGCATGTTTTTCATTTCAAAATCCTACCTGTAGAGTCTGGCCCCTGGCCCCTTGCACCAATGCCATAGGTCAATCCAATGCAATATTTGTAAATAAAATGATGATTGGGTAAAATCCAAATAATATTCTTCATCCTGGATGCAAATTTAACATCTATTAAATTGTTGCAGTACCCGCTGCTAAAATATAGGAACTGCCTCTAGCTACCGGGCAATCTTGGTGGTCTAGTTGGTAAGACATCTGCTCTAGAATGGCAAAGGTTGTGGGTTCGAATCCCAACCAAGTAATTTGCGGCCTGTGGATAATTTTCACAGCACTTGGGAAAGTACTGAGTATGTGTAAAACCCCAAAATAATAGTTATCCCTTGAGAGGCCAGTAATCTTTGTGAGTTGTTCCCAAACGTTGTGACCTACCTCTATTGGACAGGTTGTACGCAGCACAGCGCTGACCCACTGGGCTACACTGGATGTCAGCCCACAGGGCACCTTATAGCAGTAGGCACAGCAGGTGAGTTGCCTTGTTACTAGGTTGTTGTTTGTTTGTTTTTTTTGTTTGTTTGTTTGTTTGTGGGAGGGTGTTTGCTTGTTTGTTTGGGGGAGGTTGACAGGGGAGGAGGGGCAGTTGGTAAATAATGTGTAAATCCTCTTTTTTCGCAATTCAAAAGTTGCAAAATGATCACTTTCATTAACATCACATGCTGCCACTACCTGCCGAAGGTCTGGCATTTTGGGAGTCGAATTTCATAAAGATAACGTGTTGGTCTAACTGCACGCACATCTCCTAAAATGCGCACCCCAGTGGGCACATGACAGATGTAAGACGTCTTTTACACATAAATTTTTGACGTCATATAAATGTCTTATTTAGGGGGTGTATGCAAAACTCTAAGACAGCTTATTCCAACGACTATAAGACGTCTTCTTCTGACGACTAAAGGACGTCTTTTCTTGACGACTAAATGACGTCTTTTCTTGACCACTAAACGACGTCTTTTCTTGACGACTAAATGACGTCTTTTCTTGACTAAATGACGTCTTGTCTTGAAGACTAAATGACGTCTTATCTTGACAACTAAATGACGTCTTTTCTTGAAGACTAAATGATGTCTTATCTTGACAACTAAATGACGTTTTTTTTACGACTAAATGACGTCTTATCTTGACAACTAATTGACGTTTTTTCTTGACAACTAAATGACATCTTTTCTTGTCAACTAAATGACGTTTTTTTTACGACTAGCTGACGTCTTCTTCTGACGTCCTATAAAATGTCTTATTTTGGTAGTATATGCAAAACCAAAAGACGTCTTTTTCCTGGCGTCTAAAAGACGTTTTTTCTTGACGACCAAATGACGTATTTTTTGGCAACTGAAAAGACGTCGTTTAATCGTCGGGAAAAGACGCCTTTTATACGTTGTAGAAAGATGTTCTTTAGTTGTCCGGAAAATACAAGTTTTAGTCATAGGAGAAAGACCCAAATTTCAGTGAGTGCATGTACACTACAAATGTCTTTTTATTTATCCAATTATTCACATGCAAGCTGGTCAACGTTTGTGCTGGCAGAATGCTAGTAACAATACCATTGGCCTTTCTGTCGGCTGCCGACGCTGAACAACCAGCAAGCGGTCAACGTGTATGCTCCACAAGGAACCACACACAATTTGGGTGGTTTTAATGAACATTTTATCACATGATCTCTGTGTGGTACAAGTAATTTCTGTGGTAAAACGTTGCTTTCATGTAGTTATCGTCCTGTGATACAAAAATCTTGTGGTAAAAAAACATGAACCCTGAGGTAATATTCAATTGCTGTAAAGTGATACTTTCCCTGTGGTAAACTTAATATGCGAAGAATGAACAGAACTTTTTTGAAAGAATATGCCAGTGTTACTTTTACAGCATAGTTAAACCAATGTTATTTATTGCTATTACAGTTATTTTTTATTAGAAATGCAAACACAGGTATAGATTTATCTCTTTTGTAGATTTGTGAAGATCTTAATTGGTTGATGTCAATGTTGCTCGGGTCAGTTGCAGTGCAGTCCATATAGACTGGACGGTCAAAAATACAAGCTGTATGTGTTCTGCTGATTTCCTGTCATAACTTCGTTTCAGTATTCCACTCACTCCACAGAGCATGGTTTTCTTGTATTTGAAATAATAAACTTTGTAGAACTCGCAGAAATCTGTAATATTCATATATATAATAAGAACAATACAAATAATGTGTCAATGATGTTTTGAGTGTTATGAATGGATTCATTACACATTGAAGATCAAACCCGTGTTCTTAGAATATGTGTCATGATTTTTGAAAGTGGTAAAAGTGGGCAAATCTAGTGACTAGTCAACAAAATGGGCGACACTGGTCGAAATTACAAATACGGTGGGTTCTTACAGTACATGCCTCGTAACCCTCCAGTATGCGACTGTCAGGAGGATGGAGGGTTAACGATCATCGCAACTATCGATCATTACTTGAGCTCCTTGAGCGCAAATTTTTCACTGGTCTTGTTAAATACTATATAACAAGATCGACCAGTGAAAATTTGCGCTCGAAGAGCTCAAGTAATGATGTTGAATTACGAAAGGAAATCTGATCAAATCAGTATAGTTCAGGCCAGAATAGAGGCCTTTCATTAGGTTTTTTTGGTTGATGTTTGGTATGATATACATGGTAGTACTACTCTTTATAATACTGCGTCTGCGTAAATCTGTACCAATGCTTTCTCCTTACCTAATATTTTTTACTTCTTGAGAATGCATGTAAATATTTGTCTTCTAGTTCTAAACATACATTACACATTGGATTCATGGTCTCTTTGTGTTTAATTCAAAGCAGAAAAACAATGTATTGTTTTTTAGCAGGTCGGGCACTGAAAGTTGTACACCTCTGCATAGAGTGAACATTTTAAATAATAGTCCAAGAGAAAGAAAGAAAGTATTAACAACCTTCTGTCAAATTATATAAATACGTACTTACATGCACAATGACCAAAGCCTTCCTCCATTCGGCCATCAGAATGCACAGGTGATTCTTGTGTTGTCCTTTGACATGTTTGACAAACTTGGACTTGATTATGCTGCAGTACAACCGATGATACACATTCTGATCACAACCACAACCATGAAGAAATAGCCCCACTAAACTCTTGGTTTACTGTGTGCATCAACCAACCGTTTTTTCAAATGGCTTAAAACAGTGTTCAGCAGCTGTAATTGGATATCATATTGACTTGTGACTCTGACCCCGGCCCACTCTCTGTATACACTGTACTACGACGACACGTATACAAAACTGTCTGCTCCACACAGACATTCACTGTACATGTGGTCAAGCCTCTAAAACAAAAGTATTAATTACTATTAAAAGTAACAGTAACCCAGCAAACACGTAACGTCATCATAACGTTACTGTGAATGTTATGGTTCTGTCACGTTACTTTGTAACGCAGATACGACGTTTTCCAACGTTGGTTTTTGACGTCATATACAAATGTTAGGTGAATGTTCTTTCATAACGTTACCTGTAGGTTGTGGTTTTGTCACGTTATTTGAAAACATAAATACAACGTTATGGCAATGTTTCTTCAAAACCTCTAAATAAAGTCGTGTTAACGTTTTTTTGCAACGTTGCTTGAATGTTGTAGTTTTGTCAGGTTATTTGGGAACGTTATGACAACATTATATCACATATGCAAATTAGTAGATTGGGCTAAGAAGTTGTAACATATTTACAACAAATTTCGAGAAATTTGCCAAATTTATGAATTAGGTGTACTCATTTCTTCATGTACTTGTCTAAACTATCAGAGGATTTAGTGGCAAATTTAATGTAGTAACTAGACATGTAATTTTACTTTCAAAAATATTATTATTAAAGTGGAAAAACTTTAGTATTTAATACACACCCATGATTGCCAAAGCAAGAAGTTGGTATGCACTTATATAGTACATGCTGTACAATTGTATATTATACAGGTACAGTGAAGTCAGGCAACCGCAACGAGTAGTAATGGCCTACTGGTAAGTTTAAATATATTGTTGAAAGTAATTAATTGGTTATGATGTTGTATCAATTTATGAAACTATTATCTGCACAGGGGCACAGGGAAACTGACTCCCATAATGGCGCAACCAAGATTTAGTGTACATGTATGTTGACGTCATGTGAATTGGGTAAATAAGTAGGAAATAACAGTGTGAGGAGCCAGTCTTCACTGCGTGGTGAGGCCGGGTTGGTGGCTGGCTGCTGTTAATGGACCGAGCTGAAGTTGAGGTCCATTAACAGCGGCCGGCCACCAACCAAGGTCATTACGCTTCTCACACTCTTATTGCCATTAAAAAAATGCTTTTAACGAAAAAAGCGGTACAAATCTTCAGAATTTGTGATATCGTTTGATTCATGTTCAAGGGCCAATCTTTAGGCTGTTCAATTTTTGCATGGGACCTAATCTCCCACACATATTTAACTATGAATCTCATTTGCAAGAACAAGACCAATCAGAGTGCATAAACACTCAGAGCAGTGTTCTCCAACTCTGAAAATTAAAGGTTGGTTCTTGGGGGCGGGAACCAATGCGAGCGCGAAGCGCAAAGTCCTTACGGGTGGGGTCTGGGGCACGCTTAAGGGCCCCGGTAAAATGTTTGACTCTACATGCTCTGTAATGCATTCTGAGATGATTCCTGATTATTTGGGAGCAGTAACAGGTTTTGTCTTGAACAACATCAGTTTCCCTTAACTTGTTTTTTCACTCGCCGGCCGGAAGAATCAACCAAAATTTTGGGTCGACTAGCCCACATGCAACAATTTTGGAAATGTAAAAAAAAAAATATAAAAAAAAAATGAAGTTTGTAAAATTGCGTTTTTGGACGATCTTTTTTCATAATTTATGCCCTTAATAATAGTGTTTTCATCAACAGCAATTTCCATAGGTTCGTAATGTGAGGATCGGTTTGAAAGAACTTCTTTTGCACTGAAATCTTCGTGATTTATAACAATCGGTCGACGACGCACATTGGGAAAAGATTTGTTGTGGCGAGAGCGATGTGTTTATGAGTACGAAGTTGTAATTTTGCATAAAATATTACAAGAACGAGGTTAACATTAGACTCCATCGCGCGGTTTTTGCCCCTGGAAATTCGAGTTGTACACATGTATGTTTCCCTACTCGCTTTCGGGTTATTGTACGGAACATGGAGGAAAGAGCCAGACTATTTATGTGCATGAGTGTTTTACTGGAAATAAACGATCGCAATCCCGATCGCGGCATTAAATCTAGAATTGTCAAACCATTTTTCCTGTCAAACCGTGTGGATGTAAAGTTATTTTAATAACTTTATTACAGGCAGACAGGTAGGTCGCATAAAACTTTGGTTTTAATAGAAAGTACTGTGGTCTTTCTTGTTTCTAAACAATTTCTGTTGTAAATTTACAATGCAGAGTCAAAAAATGTAAACGTGGCAGCAACATTTTAAAGCTTGGCGGCGATTACAAAGCGTGGCGCGCGCCGCAGAAAGCGTGTCGGTGCGCCACGGCTTTTCTATAGGTTGGAGAACACTGCAGAGGTGTTTATTAATTACTAATAATCAGAAAAATCTGCCCTATTTGACTGAGCCGCTAAAAATCTCATTTGATATTTATTATTTTTGTTATTTTTTTTAACAGAGCGGCTGCTTAAGGTGGTCGACTTTCACGAGAGCAGTTTCCAAGACTTTGTCGGACACAATGACGCTGTTCAGCTTGTCCGCTTTACACCCTCTGGCAAGCAGGTCTTCACCGTAGCATACAATCAAATACATGTAGCCCGGATGTACACACAAAACAAGTACGTGCCAAGATACAACATTTGACCCATGAAATATGCTTGACATAAGTGCAGAATGCCCTGCTCCGTAAGCGCCGATTGTTTGCTTACCGCAAGCAGAGCCATGAAACTGGGCCATGACCTTTACAGGGCTCGGTAAGCAGAGATTTTTGCGGTAAGCAGAGCCATGGAATTGGATGCTGAGCTGTGTTTTTAAACTTAATCGCTAAGCAAAAATGTGATGTCACAACACAAGTTACTATGGTGGTATTGACAACTCATCTTAAGATGGATCCTAGTGCTTTGTGAAACCGAGCCAATAGAGCCCTTGCGTGTGACGTCAAAGGCCGTAAACAGCGCCCTCACTGTGGGCAATGAAGACCTAGAGAGAGTTGTGCACTGCGCGTGCACATTTCCATTGTTTGACCTCAGTGATGGGCTCCAATGTAAGGGGTCTACTGACTGTATTTGTGAGTCTGAAATATTCTGCAGGGACAGAAACAAACCAACCGATAAGTTAAGATTACATAAAATCTTATTTTAATGCTATGAAATTCCTACAATCGAACTGTACGTATTGTAAATTTGTATTTATGTTTGGAAATAGAATCTTTCTAATTTATTTTTATTTTTTTAATATCATTCAATGGAAGCTATACTACATGTATTGCCTATAAACTGCATCAGGCCACCTACAGCTCACCCCTTGGCCAGTCAATCACAGCTGCAGTATTTTCTTCAAACGTTGCTCAAGTACTTCTATTGAAAGGTAGGGTCATAGATTGGTTTTTCTTTCAACGTAATGCTCATATTGGCAAAATTATTTTCAAAAATACCCCCCAAAATCACTTGTGACAGTTTCAGCTGAATCCAGTGTCTACTTGTTGAGAAAACAGCAAATAAAATTGTCACAGTATATTCATAAAAATGTTGAATCTATCCGCAGTTAGCGAGGTGACAGCGGGTACAAACATCTCTGGCCGCAGCATTCGTGAACGGACACCAACCCTCAGAAATCTCAGAGTATTTACCAATCTATGACCCTACCTTTAACAAAAAGAAGTATGTACAAAAGGAAAATGAGCAATTGATTGTCTTCAGGGTGAGGTGGGGTAAATGTCCCAAACCTCACAGGGAAAATATTGCTCTGTATTTGGTCTCGATGTGAGTACATACTTGTACAATTTCACTTTAAACTATTCCATTCCGTTCTGTGTCTTTCCTTGCTGATGTGTCATTGTCATATTCCACTGTACAGTATATTTACTTTAAAAATGTTACTGTATTTTACATTTTATAGTCTCTTTCAGTTTTGATATGTATGCAGTGATGTAGAAATAAACTGGACAAAGAAAGTAAGTCTAATACCCTCTTGTATTTTTGTTGAGTTTTCCCAATTGAGACGATTCTACTCTACAGTAGTGAGACATTACCCTTACAGCAGCACAGACCGAGTCACTCAATGGATGCTACACCCGGATGCTCAGGATGGCAATGGATGTGAGCTGGAAGGCCCATATGTCGAATGCCGAGCTCTATGGCAACCTGCCAAAGGTCTCGGAGAAGATCAAGTCTAAGTCTAAGCCTAAAGTCAGTGGCTACCTTAGACAAGCGCGATGATACACACGCCACACATCACGATCACTCACGCAGTGTGTTAGGCATCCAGAGCTACCGGCATGTAGGGTGATCCGGTGGGAGCCAAAACATGGACAACCAAGCAGTGGGAGGCTAATCAAGAACATGGTAAAGACGACGAAAGAAGACACAGGGTTGGAGACTACAGATGAACTAGCTGGCTGCATGAGTGATTGTGATGTGTGGCATGTGTATTATCACGCTCGTCTCAAGTAGCCACTTACATGTAGGTCAACTAAGTAGTAGTAGTAGTAAGTTCCACTATTTGTTTTAATTTTTTTTTAATTCACACATTGGATGATTTTGTTCGGAGTCACTTATAAATAGCAACAATCATATTGTTGGCATTAGGGTTGTGGTTTAGGCTAGAGATAGAGCAAGGGGTAATGCATTAAGTGTAGACTACTAGGTCAAATGCAAGGCTTCCCCTTTGTGGTTTTGATGAATTCTCTTTAAAACAAGCATTTGGTTTTTCTGTTAGGGTAAAGTCAGTATTTATACATTAGCGTAGATTAAGTGGGTCAAATGCAAGGCTTACCCCCTTGTGCTTTTGATGAATTCTCTTTGAAACAAGCGTTTGGATTTTCTATTAGGGTAAAGTCAGTATTTTACAGTGGCGTAGAGTACAGGGGTCAAATGCAAGGCTTACCCCTTGTTCTTTTGATGATTGCTCTTTAAAACAAGGGTTTGAAGTCTGTGTTAGGGTAAAGTCAGTATTTATACAGTAGCGTAGAGTAAGGGGGTCAAATGCAAGGCTTACCCTCTTGTGATTTTGATGATTTCTCTTTTAAACAAGCGTTTGGTTTTTCTGTTACAGTAAAGTCAGTATTTGAAATAGTGTTAGATTAAGTTGGTCAAATGCAAGGCTTGCCCCTTTGTGCTTTTGATGATTTTTCTTTGAATCAAGCGTTTGGATTTTCTATTAGGGTAAAGTCAGTATTATTAAAGTAGCTTAGAGTACAGGGGTCAAATGCAAGTTTTACCCCCTTGTGATTTTGATAAATTTTCTTTGAAACAAGCGTTTGAGGTCTGTGTTAGGGTAAAGTGAGTATTTATACAGTAGCGTAGAGTAAGGGGTCAAATGCAAGGCCACCCTCGTAAAGTTTGATGATTTCTCTTTGAAAAAAGCGTTTTGGGGTTTGTGTTAGGGTAAAGTCAGTATATACAGTAGAGTACAGGAAGGGGGTCTAATGCAAGGCTTACCCCTTGTGCTTTTAATGAATTCTCTTTAAAACAAGCGTTTGGATTTTCTGTTAGGGTAAAGTCAGTACTTATACAGTAGCTTAGAGTAAGGGGGTCAAATGCAAGGCCTACCCTTGTGATTTTGATGATTTCTCTTTGAAACAAGCATTTGAGGTCTGAGTTAGGTAAAGTCAGTATTTATACAGTAGCATAGAGAAAGGAGGTCAGCTTAAAACAAGCATATGGGTTTTTTTTCTGTTAGGGAAATGTCAGTATTTGAACAGTAGCGTAGATTAAGTGGGTCAAATGCAAGGCTTACCCCTTGTGATTTTGATGATTTCTCTTTGAAAGAAGCGTTTGGATTTTCTTTTAGGGTAAAGTCAGTATTTATACATTAATGCAGATTGAGTGGGCAAATGCAAGGCTTACCCCTTGTGATTTTGATGATTTCTCTTTGAAACAAGTGTTTGAGGTCTGTTTAGGGTAAAGTCAGTATTTATACAGTAGCGTAGAGTACAGGGGTCAAATGCAAGGTTTACCCCCTTGTGATTTTGATAAACTTTCTTTGAAACAAGCGTTTGAGGTCTGTGTTAGGGTAAAGTCAGTGTTTATACAGTAGCGTAGAGTAAGGGGGTCAATTGCAAGGCTTACCCCTTGTAATTTTGATGATTTCTCTTTGAAACAAGCGTTTGAGGTTCGTTAGGGTGAAGTCAGTGTTTATACAGTAACGTAGACTAAGGGGGTCAATTACAAGGTTTACCCCTTGTGCTTTTGATGAATTCTCTTTAAAACAAGCGTTTGGGGTCTGTGTTAGGGTAAAGTCAGTATTTATACAGTAGCGTAGAGTAAGGGGGTCAAATGCAAGGCTTACCCCTTGTAATTGTGATGATTGCTCTATGAAACAAGCGTTTGGTTTTTCTGTTAGGGTAAAGTCAGTATTTGAACAGTAGCGTTGAGTACAGGGGTCAAATGCAAGGTTTACCCCTTGTGATTTTGATACATTTTCTTTGAAACAAGCGTTTAAGGTCTGTGTTAGGGTAAAGTGAGTATTTATACAGTAGCATAGAGTAAGGGGTCAAATGCAAGGCCACCCTCGTAATTTTGATGATTTCTCTTTGAAAAAAGCATTTTGGGGTTTGTGTTAGGGTAAAGTCAGTATATACAGTAGAGTACAGGAAGGGGGTCTAATGCAAGGCTTACCCCTTGTGCTTTTAATGAATTCTCTTAAAAAAAGCGTTTGGATTTTCTGTTAGGGTAAAGTCAGTATTTATACAGTAGCGTAGAGTAAGGGGGTCTAATGCAAGGCTTACCCCTTGTGCTTTTAATGAATTCTCTTTAAAACAAGCATTTGGATTTTCTGTTAGGGTAAAGTCAGTACTTATACAGTAGCTTAGAGTAAGGGGGTCAAATGCAAGGCTTACCCTTGTGATTTTGATGATTTCTCTTTGAAACAAGCATTTGAGGTCTGAGTTAGGGTAAAGTCAGTATTTATACATTAGCGTAGAGAAAGGAGGTCAGCTGCAAGGCTTACCGCTTGTGATTTTGATGATTTCTTTTTGAAACAAGCTTTGTTGTTTGTTTGTTAGGGTAAAGTCAGTATTTATACAGTAGCGTAGAGTAAGGGGGTCAATTGCAAGGCTTACCCCTTGTAATTTTGATGATTTCTCTTTGAAACAAGCATTTGAGGTCTGTGTTAGGGTAAAGTCAGTATTTATACAGTAGCGTAGAGTAAGGGGGTCAATTGCAAGGCTTACCCCTTGTAATTTTGATGATTTCTCTTTAAAACAAGCTTTTTGGGGTTTGTGTTAGGGTAAAGTCAGTATATACAGTAGAGTACAGGAAGGGGGTCTAATGCAAGGCTTACCCCTTGTGCTTTTAATGAATTCTCTTTAAAATAAGCGTTTGGATTTTCTGTTAGGGTAAAGTCAGTACTTATACAGTAGCGTAGAGTAAGGGGGTCAAATGCAAGGCTTACCCCTTGTGATATTGATGATTTCTCTTTGAAACAAGCATTTGAGGTCTGTGTTAGGGTAAAGTCAGTATTTATACAGTAGCGTAGAGTAAGGGGGTCAAATGCAAGGCTTACCACTTGTGATTTTGATGATTTCTATTTGAAACAAGCATTTTGTTTTTCTGTTAGGGAAAAGTCAGTATTTGCATTTGATGTTATTCTTGATTTTGAATTTCTCTGAGGGTTAATGTTTTATACAGTAGATTAAGTGGGTCAAATGCAAGCTTACCCCTTGTGCTTCTGATGAATTCTCTTTGAAACAAGCGTTTGGTTTTCTGTTAGGGTAAAGTCAGTATTTATACAGTAGCGTAGATTAAGTGGGTCAAATGCAAGGCTTACCCCTTGTGCTTTGATGAATTCTCTTTAAACAAGCGTTTGGTTTTCTGTTATGGTAAAGTCAGTATTTATAAGTAGCGTAGAGTAAGGGGGTCAAAGCAAGGCTTACCTCCCCTTGTGATTGATAATTTCTTTGAAACAAGCGTTTGAGGTCTTCTGTTAGGGTAAAAGTCAGTATTTGTACAGTAGCGTAGATTAAGGGGTCAAATGCAAGGCTTACCCCTTGTGCTTTTGATGAATTTCTTTGAAACAAGCGTTTGGTTTTCTGTTAGGTAAAGTCAGTATTTTTACTAGTAGGTAGAGTACAGGGGTCAAATGCAAGGCTTACCCCTTGTGATTTGATAATTTCTTTGAAACAAGCGTTTGGAGGTCTGTGTTTAGGGTAAAGTCAGTATTTATACAGTAGGTAGAGTAAGGTGGTCAAATGCAAGCTTACCCCTTGTGATTTTGATGATTTCTTCTTTGAAACAAGACGTTTGGTTTTCTGTTAGGGTAAAGTCAGTATTTATACAGTAGCGTAGATAAGTGGTCAAATGCAAGGCTTACCCTTTTGTGTTTTGATGATTCTCTTTGAAACAAGCTTGTTTCTTGTTAGGGTAAAGTCAGTATTTGTACAGTAGCGTAGATTAAGTGGGTCAAATGCAAGGCTTACCCCTTTATTTTGATGATTCTCTTTTAAACAAGCGTTTGGTTTTTCTGTTAGGGTAAATCAGTATTTATACAGTAGCTAGATTAAGTGGGTCAAATGCAAGGCTTACCCCTGTGCTTTGATGAATTCTCTTTAAACAAGCTTTGGATTTTCTGTTAGGTAAAGTCAGTATTTTTATAAGTAGCGTAGAGTACAGGGGTCAAAGCAAGGCTTCTACCCCTTGTGATTTGATAAACTTTCTTTGAAACAAGCGTTTGAGTGTCTGTGTCAGGGAAAGTCAGTATTTGTACAGTAGCGTAGATTAAGTGGGTCAAATGCAAGGCTTACCCCCTTGTGCTTTCGATGAATTCTCTTTGAAACAAGCATTTGGATTTTCTGTTAGGTAAAGTCAGTATTTTTAAGTGGAGTAGAGTACAGGGGTCAAATGCAAGGCTTACTTGTTGGTTAAAGTCAGTATTTGTACAGTAGCGTAGTTAAGTGGGTCAAATGCAAGGCTTACCCCTTATGTTCTGATGAATTTCTTTTAAAGGCCTGTACATTTGGTAGATCGAAAAACACATGTTACAGATTCACAATAACTTACATGATTTAAGTTGTAATGGTAAAGGGTTCCTTAAATATTTTGCTAAATGCTACGTTTCTGAGATAGTTAAACATAGTAATTAGGGTCAAATTGCAAATGACTTTTCACCGACCTCGATGACCATTGGAACTTTCAAGGTTTGTTTTTCATGTTGTTAATCACACAAAGTGGCCTGTTTGAGTGTTCCAAAGTGTCATACCTTTAAACAAGCGTTTGGTTTTCTGTTAGGTGAAATCAGTATTTATACAGTAGCGTAGATTAAGTGGGTCAAATGCAAGGCTTACCCCTTGTGCTTTCGATGAATTCTCTTTTAAACAAGCATTTGGATTTTCTGTTATGGTAAAGTCAGTATTTTTATAGTAGCGTAGAGTACAGGGGTCAAAAGCAAGGCTTACCTACCCTCTTGTGAGTTTGATAAACTTTCTTTGAAACAAGCGTTTGAGGTCTGTGTTAGGGAAAATTCAGTATTTGTACAGTAGGGTAGAGTAAGGGGTCAAATGAAAGGCCTACCCCTTGTGATTTTGATGATTTCTCTTTGAAACAAGTGTTTGAGGTTCGGTTAGGAAAAGTCAGTATTTAAACAGTAGCGTAGAGTAAGGGGGTCAAATGCAAGGCTTACCCGTGGTGCTTTTGATGAGTTCTCTTTAAAACAAGTGTTTGGGTCTGGTTAGGGTAAAGGGGCAGCAGGTTTGTTTGATTTTTTACAACTGTTAGGTAAAGTCAGTAATTTTACAGTAGCTTAGAGTACAGGGGTCAAATGCAAGGCTTACCCCTTGTGATTTTGGGTCAAATGCAAGGCTTGCCCCTTGTGCTTTTGATGAATTCTCTTTGAAACAAGTGTTTGGATTTTTCTTTGAAACAAGCGTTTGGATTTTCTGTTAGGGTAAAGTCAGTAATTTTACAGTAGCTTAGAGTACAGGGGTCAAAT
>JASTWB010000049.1:0-94429 GCA_032158295.1 Pycnopodia helianthoides
CCTAGTCCAGTCAGCCAAGAGCAGCTGTCATCGACGAAAAAGATGGCAATTTACATACAGACAGTGACGAAATCTTCATGAGATGGGCAGAGGACTGCAATGGCAAACTCAACCCTCACCTTACATTAAATAAATTAGGAGAGTTCTTCTAGATAACTGCTGGCGTCAGACAGGTGTGCTTATACTCTCTACCGCTCTCTTCGACGTTTTGGGGGAGAGAATTGTGCAGAAGACCCTACATTACCATCAAACCTCCATCTCCTTCGGCGGCAGACCTGTGTGCAATCTTCGTTTTGCAGACGATCTGTACCTGATGGGGGCATCAGCAACGAGCTGCAAAACTTGACAAACAGACTGGTTGAAAGCGCCAGCGCATACGGTATTGAAGTCAGGCCAAGGTTATTATGTTGAATAGTAAGTATTACACCGGTGCCTACATTACCATCAATGGTGAGCATAAGTTTCAAACTTAAATTACTTTGGAGGAACCTTATCAAAGGATTGTAACTGCACAGCGGAAATCCGAATCTCCATAGTCACACCAGCGATGGCCGCTAGACTAATAAGGGTGTGGAAGAGGAACACCGGCCATGCCGTAAAAGTAGAGGCTCTTCAAGTCTCTGGTACTCTCCACCCTACTGTGAGGTTGCGAGTCGTGGACACTGCTGGGAAACAAAATGCCCGAGGAGCTGCTCCGCATCTCCTACTTGGGGCACAAGACCAATGAGTACACGAGGAGTAAGGTCGAGAGCCTTGTGTTGATTCCACATTAACCTCTTATTGGCACCATGAAGCAATGTAAGCTAACCTGGTTTGGTCACATCACACGACAGGGACCGTCGATCAGGGAGGACTCAGGCGTCTCAGTCGACAACGGGAGAGTTGGTTCGACAATGTGCAAGAATAACATGAATATGTCAGAGCTCTTGGTGCCGGCTGGCCGTAGACAGAGACCATCATTGAGGAAGATGCTATCTTCTTCTGCCCTCAGTTCCCCCTGACGACGGCAGCAGCAATCAAGGGGGATGTAAATTAAGATGTGTTTATAAAGTATTTGTATGTTTGTTGTTTTATTCCATAAAAATTATAGAAATAAAACTGTCCATTAAGATTGTTTATCCTCGTCTGCATATACAAGTTGCCATTCTTGTTTGGATCATTCCCGATTGATGTTTTTTTCTTTTTCTTCAAGGAACATATTAAAACATATACCTACATAGAGGAATATTAATTAATCGCCCCGTGCCAACTTAGACTGAGTCGTTGCGACATTTGTTTCTATTTTTATTACATGTTTACTTAAAAAAATCAGTGCGAGTGATGTAGAAATTAGGTACGACTTTAAAATATTAGGTCTCAAGTAAATGGTAACATTTCTCACCCACGCCGAAATCTCAAATTTTGCGTCGGCATGACAGTGTTCGGGGGCATCGCTTTTTACATCTTTAAGTTGAAGTCACTTCATCAAAATTAACCACAGTGTATTAATTTATAATAATAAAAAAAAACAATCGGAATGTGGCTATCAGGGAGTATTATCTAGTCAACAGTTTTCCAGTTTTCGTATTGAAGAGAATTATCAGCCTGATGTCTAATTTCTGAGCAGCATTCGCGTTAGTCATGACATATACGCACTGTTGAACAACAGTTTGTATTTGTTTCACTGTAAAATGTTGCTTTACCCTTCCCTCTCGCTTTGTTCTCTTATTTTTCTTTTGTTTTGTTTCGTTCTTCTTCTTTTTTAAATATTAGTTTTGGGGTCAAGTTTTACCGGGAGGCACGTGCCCTTCAGACTCCCTGTTTCCATGCATAAGGTTTACATATAAACTATGTTAGCTTTATTCTTTACATCCGTTTAACAAAAAAATATGCCATCTTGGATCTACTGGAACTCGTGACGTAATGGGAAAATGCTCAGAAAGTAAAGAAAGTAAAGAAAATAGCGTTGATAAATTCAGGTAACTTTACATTGTTATGGACCTGGGGATCGAATGGCCGTGCCCTGCTTTCATATTCGTATGACTGGTCTTAGACCAATTAGATGCAAACATTCTCGAAGGATGATTTTACCTCTAACAAGTAACCTCATGAGCGCCTGTTTGCCTTCACTGCGATCACCAGCTCCATGAACCTCGTATGTTCCAGCTTGTGTACTACTTGCTGCCTGGAGATCATAATAAAGTTTGTCTTTTGACGTAGGGTAAGGAGGATCGCTGCTATCTTTTCTCCAACGAGTATCTGTTCGTGTGCCCGCAGCAGTAACTGCCAGACTTACTGCATCCCCTGAGTTTACCGTCTGGCTTATAGCAGTTGGCAGAAAGTCAGCTGAAGAAGAGAAGAACAAAAGTAAGGAATTTGTAGAGCTTACATGTCAGTGGCGTAACCAGATATAAACGGTTGTATACGTGTGGTGATTCAAGATTTTAATACACCCAAGGGCATTTTGTTGTGTCAATAGAAAGTTTGGTTGGATGATTTTGTTAACCAATAGAGGGCGCTGTTGTGCTTTAATGGTCGTCGCACTGATACAACTTGCAAAGGTGTGAAAAGGCATAACTTTTGGGATTATTTAATGTTAAATTAATTTAGTTTCAATCTCATCTTCATAGTTTGTATGTAAATTACTTGCAAATGATTATACAATAATTCACTATGTTACTTTCAATCTTCAGGTCTTCAAGGGTGAGATTGGTTATTAATTAGAGTGAAGCGTAGTAATATTAGCTGGGTTAGGAGGCCGGGCCTATTTGTTGCGTCCTTTTCTGTTTGGCCACCTAAAGAGTTTACACGTTGGTGAACAATGGGGGACTAAATTCCACTATTTAGGGTGGAGGAAGTGGTCTAGGAGACCCACTCATGGGGCCATTGTAATGACAAACAATTAGAGAAACAGGATCGGTAGGTAAGTAGGATTTTGTAATCATATTTTGGCTAAATTTGAGTAACAATTGTGTAATAGATAAATAGCACATGGTATGAAATGTACATGCATGGAGCAGCAGTGCTCAACTAGATGTCATGCACAGTATTATGTAATGTAAACCAGGGTGGATGGTTACCTACGTTTCAGTAATCTGTAAAATTGGTTATTACTGACATGATAAGTTATAAGATGCATTGATCTATTTTTGTAATAGGTTTTCTTTGAAAGGTGAAATAAACAAAGCAGTCTACTAGTAGATGTTGAGCCTGCTGAGCAGCCCAAACCAAGGTGTCAAGCCTTCTTATGTCTCCGGACTTTAAATTAAAAACACTACATACGTTAAAAATCCCACAATTTATGCGTGGGAGGGAGGCTTTCTTAGCAGAGCCCTTACCGCCCTTCTTCCCCAAGAAAGAAATCGAAAAAGACAGGCATAAATGAATGGTAAGATACATTGAAATACCTACTCCCTAACAAAAAAAAGGATACCAACAAAACAAAAAACAAAAACGTTCCCTCTTGTTCCACCCCCAATTCCAAATGATGTTTGGTTTAATTGCAACCGCTGAAGGTCATTACAACATTTGATAATATATAAAGAAAATCACAAGTTATATTAAGAATTTTCGCAGATTCTATTAAAAGTACATTTTATTTTACAACTTCCGTATTTGTTTTTTCCCCATTCATTTTACTTTCACATCAGCTTCATCAAACGAGTAAGTTCAGTGCACAACTCACTACTTACCTTCAGTGCTCATAATAACGGTGCCAATGCTAGTCGATACACCTCCAGTCCTTGTCGCTACACAAGCATATACACCAATTCTTGAGTCCCCGCCAGATGCCGGCATCTGTAGAACAGAGACTGAAACATCGCCGTCCACAGCCGTTGCGTCCAAAGCGCTATCACGTGGTAGGATAAGGTCATTTTTTTCGGTACTTCCAGTGTTAGTGTATTGAGTTCGAGCAACAGAGAGAGTTCCGTCCGAGTTAACAAAGACCCCAGCGATGAAGGTGTCCTTCGTAGCAAGCGGGACTCTTGGATTAGTTACGCAAGTGAAATCGTCTACGGCAAACACACCTATGACATCAAACATGATAGTTTTATTTCCCGTCCTTTCTAACCAATGGTATTCTGTTGTAGTTGATCCTCTTTTTACTGGTATGGGCAAGGGGCTTAATTGAAACGTTATTTTCAAAAAATCATTATTGTTTATTATCATATGTGTCTGTATATTGATTTGTTTAAACCCTGGGCCAATACTGATTATCATTAACACTACCGTCATCTTTTGGCAGATACGGATTAGGTCACTTTATGCCAACTGATTAAACATTCATTAGAATCACACACTGACCCAACGCGGCCCAAGTTGATTTGAAGGTTCAAAATCAATTTGTTTGAGCTGTTTTTCAAGCGTCCAAGTCGATGACTTCTCCGCTATGGAAATTGCCATCCAAAACTGCCACTCGATGTAATTGGTGTACATAACTGATAATACCCGTAGGCCTAACGCTTTCACCTCATCAAAACTTCCTCTAAAACTATTGTGTTAAACCGGTCAAGCAGATCGTTGGGATGGTTTCGGAGGACATTTATTAGCTAACAATATTGGTAGGCCTGATGTTTGTCATCGTGAACAATGTTTGTTCTCAATTTAGTTTTTTATATCGGTTGTCATCAATAGAATAGGCACTTGAGGAGCGGCCTCCCTATCAAATAGGCATTTAATTATTTGAACAAACTATTAATTGCTCTTAATTGACTTTATTATGCTAAGCAGCAGTGCGACGGTCTAGGGAGAGATTTGATTCTACCCCCCCCCCAACTACCTGTACAGCGGCATTCCAAGCTGTAGATATAATCTTCTATAGAGAAACATTTACCCTTGATAGGATTTTCTATATTACTTCGGCCGTTTTTTCACCCGCTAAAAACTGTTTCTAAAACTATTGTGTTGAATAGTTCAAACAGCTCGTTGGGATGGTTTTGAAGGACATTTATAAGCTAACAACTATTGGTAGGCCTAATGTTTGACATCGCAAACAATGTTTGTTCTAAATTTAGTTTTGCATATCGGTTGTCATAAATAAAATAGGCACTTGAGGAGCGGCGTTGCTATCACAATGGCATTTAATGATCAATCTGAACAGTTAATACGAATCATTAATTGCATTTAATTGAGCTTATTGTGTCAAGCAGCAGTGCACCGGTCTGGGGAGAGATTCGATTCTTCGCCCCCCCCCCCCCGATCACCCGTACAGAAACATTTACCCTTGACAGGATTTTCTTTCCTCACTTAGACCGTTTTGTTCCCAGCTGAAAACTTCCTCTAAAACCAAATTTGTTCCTAAATTTCAAAGACATTTTCAAATTTTGTAGTACTTCAGTGTACCACTAAATATGTTTTGTTTCAGTTTTGAAGAAAAAAGGAAGACATACGTTTCCGCTCAACCTGCCGCATTGACCAGCGTGCGGAATGCTGCATGTCTATTAAAAATTAATATGACAACGTCATGACAACGTAAATATCACATACGCAAATTTGTAGATTGGGCTTAGAAGTTGTACAATACATACCAAATATTTCACGAAATTTGCCAAATTTATGAACTAGGTGTACTGGTTTCTTCTTGTAATTGTCTAAACTAACAGTGGAAAATATGGATAAATATAATTCAGTAAATAAACATGTCATTTTAGTTCAGAAATATTAATTAAATGGAAACAATTAAAAAAATATATACCCCCGTGATTGCAAAAGTCGGGAAATTGGTCTGTATATATAGTACATGCTGTACGATGTATAGTATACAGGTGCAGCAAGTCCGGTTACGACAACGCGTAGTAGAGACCTATAAGCGATTTAATTTTGACGTTTTGATAAATCAAAATGCAACGTGCAGACAACGTGCTTGTCACAACATAATTGCTACATTTTAATGTTACCAAATTACAACGTCAAGACAACGTGACCGCCGCGATTTAATTGTGACATTTTGATAAAACCACAATGCAATGTGCAGACAACGTGCTTGTCGCAACAAAATTACTACGTCAAGATATAACTTATCGACAACGTTGTTGCTTTAACTTAAATACCACGTTGTAGTAATACCGAAGTACAATGTTGTGAACACGTTAGGTATAAAACCTTTCGGTAACGTTGCATAAATTACCAACATGCAACCAATGTACAACATTGGTTGAAGATCATGTTAAGATCTGACGTTCTTGCAACGTAGTCAAAACGTTGTCATCCCATCGACCAAATTGCAACCTTATCACAACGTTGTGCAACGTTGTAACAACGTATTGTGTTAGCTGGGTATGTATTCAGTTTATGGATGCAAGTTGTAAATGATGATGACAAATTGAACGTAAGATTCGCATTCAGAGAGTCCGTGCACGGAAGCGTGTTTTACGGAGCATCAGCGTGGGGAGCTAGCGGGTAAACCTTGGGGGCTTGTCCCGTACAGCCGATGCAGTGTCTCGCCGGGCCAAAGAGACAAACCACGGAGGCATGAACTCGGAGCCTGTGGAGGGGTAGGGAGCCAGACCATTAATTACGTTTTGTTTTACGAGGGTTTTAGTCTGTAGCCCTAGCTATTATCCTTTAACTATTGTCACGTTACGTGGTGCCTGCACTACACACGCGGCGGGACGACGACGAATACCTGCATGGTGTGGATCGGACTGTGTTTATGTCGGTTTTTTAACTACACGTGATTTTGTGCTTAATGGATATGAAGACCGGATCCTTATGCCTTGCCATTGTTATAATTGATAAATAAACAGATCACTAGTCTACATGATTCCAATGTCACGTATTAACTTGACAGTTTCGACGGCTGGAAAAGCGTTTACGCTGACCTTTGACCGTGTTTTTTTTCACATTTTTCGTTAATTACGTGACTTTTTGATGATGTTTTTTTTTTCAACAACCATCGAAAAATTATTGTCTGTGATTCAACATCACTAAATTAGGTAAACAGTAAGCCGGTGTGTCCCTTTAAGAAATTCAGTTTCGTTAAATTTTGTATTCCTTCATCTTTGTTTGCTGTTATTTGGAGTTTCGTTGGTTGTTATCCTTCATCTTTGTTTGCTGTTGTTTGGAGTTTCGTTGGTGATTAATTTGCTACATGTGTGTGCCTTCCACTTTAATGGTTCGCGGATGCCGCGGTCGAAACGTACCCCTGCCACCTCGAAATCGACTGGGACGAGTGGTTCTAAGCGCCCAAAACGCGGCCCATCCGGGCGTTCTTCGACGGCCACCACGGAGGGTTCTGTGACGGCCTCATCCCCGGGCCTCATCCCCGGCCCCCACTCCGGTGGCAGGCGTGGAGCCGGCTGCATCGGGACATCCAGTTATGGTGTCTGCCTCCGCATCATCGGCTTATTCTGGGATAGGTGAGTTCAATGCTGTTTTAAATTCTCCTGGCTCAAATTTTCCAGCCCCAGTTCTCACCGCGGTTAACCCGGCAACGGTAGGGGTTACTCAATCCCCATTGCTGAGCGTGTGTGATGAGCTTGGGGCTGAAGTGCCTGTTTCAGTGCAAGACAAAATTTGGAAAGGGGAGTTTGTTGAGGCTGGTTCCAGGCGATGCCATTAATGATTGTAATTTTTTGGTCGGCTCCCAAGAGTCTCCTGCTTGGCAACTTAGGCCGCATAAGCAGCCCCTGAGTGTAACGTCCATTGAGCAATTGACATGGGCGTTTTTAATTGTTGCCTCCATTTTTCTCAAGCGGCACCCTGAGCAAGCGCGCTATTTGCTGAAATATGCCGATATTGTGCGTTCTGCTGTCAATAGGCGTACTGGCTTTGGCTGGCGCGATTACGACATCAATTTTAGATTGAGGCAAGCCCGTATGCCATCCCGCTCCTGGTCTACCATTGACGCAGAGTTATGGCTCACTTTGGTTAGTGCGCCGGTGCAGCCACATAATTTTTGTCCCTACGGAAATAATGGCTCCTTTCGGCAGCACGACCGCAATGGTGGGGTGGGACAACGGTATGCCATCTCCCCCTCGAGACCACTTTTTGCTGGTCTCGGTCTCCCCCCTCGGACCAAAAGGTCTCGGTCTCGGTCTCCCCATCCAGGTCTCGGTCTCGGTCTCGGTCTCAGACTCTCAGGTCTCGACTACAACACTGACAACGTTTTGGTACAAGACCAATTATTGGTCTTGTACCAAAACAAGTGCCTGGCGAATTTCGCCCGATTCATAATCTTTCTTTACCGCTGGGGGATTCAGTTAATGATCACATTGATCAATCTTTAACGTCAGTCACTTATGCTAGTTTTGCTTCCGGTTCACCCTGATGATTTTGATTTGCCGAGTTTCACTCTTGATGGCCACTTCTATTTCGACAAATGTATGCCAATGGATTTTTCTATTTTTTGTGCCACATTTGAACGATTTAGCACCTTCCTTGAGTACAGTGCCAGCAAGGTCGCTGTTACCCCGAACATTTTGCATTATCTTGATGATTTTCTCTTCGTTGGTAAGCAGGCCACTCACGAGTGTGAGCGTGCCCTGCAGTCATTAAAGTCGTTTGCAAGGAATTCGGGGTGCCTTTGGCGGTTGAGAAAACCGAAAGGCCGACAACTACATTAACTTTCCCGGGCTTGTCAATTAATACAATATATCAGGAAGTTACGGTGCCTCCGGGCAAACTAGATGCCTTGTAGGCTAAACTGGACGGTGTTTTGGTTAGGAAGAAGGTCACACTCCGTGTTCTCCGATCTTTGTTAGGGAGTTTGAATTGTGTGTGAAGGGCAGTTCGACCAGGTCGTGCTTTTCTGCGGCGCTTATTTGATATGACACAGTGTGTTTCTAAGCCACATCATCGCATTCGTGTTACAGCAGGGACTAGGGAAGATCTATTTGCTGGGCAACAACTTTTGTTACACTTTAATGGTTCAGTTATGTTTCCACCCGGTATTTGGATGTCTAATGGTAACTTACATTTGTTTACGGATGCTTCAGCAGAACTAGGCTTTGGGGCATTTTTTGATGGCAGTTGGTCGCAAGGTCGTTGGCCAGATGCGATTCGTTCATTGAAATTGTCCATAGCATGTCTTGAGCTGTTCCCTATTACACTTGCTCTGCGTTTATAGAGTCCCGCCTCGCGGAATAAGAGGGTAATTTTTTGGTGCGATAATGAGGCTGTTGTGTCTATTATCAATCGGCAGACGTCACATTGTCCTAAGATCATGAAATTGGTTCGTTCAATGGTATTACACTGTCTGGAATTTAACATTCACTACAAGGCACGTCATGTACCTGGTGTTTATAATTCTATCGCCGATGCTCTTTCCCGTTTTCAGATGAAACGTATTCGCCAGTTGGCTCCCGGGACAGACCCCGTTTTGACTCCCTTACCTAGCAACCTTTGGGACGACTTCAGTTAGAGGTACCATACTTGTTGCAACATTCATTGCCCCCCGCACGCACTTGCTTAACCAAAGGGCATGGCAACCTTTCCAGTGGTTTTGCTCAAATCATGGATTCCATAATACAACTACCCCGTCTCTACAGTCCCTGGTTCAATTTATTGCATTTTTGTCAGTTAATAAGTATGCACCTAACTCCATTGCAATTTATATTTCCTGTATAGCATCAACATTGCGTGTGTCTGGCTCACCTGATATCACCCAACATTTCATTATTAAGTGTTTATTGGATGGCTGTAGACGTCTCAATAGCCGCCGTGACGCACGCCGCCCCATTACATTGCTCATTTTGCAGCGCATTGTTCCGGCGCTGGATTCAGTTTGCAGAAGCCACTTTGAAGCTTGCTTATTTCGCACAGCGTTTATGTCAGCTTTCTTTTGTTTTCCGCGGGTTTGGGAACTGACAGCCACATCCAAGGATGCAGCTTATCCCTTGAGGCGGTCTGATGTTTCCCTGCAGATAGAGCCTGCCGTCCAAGTTGTTATTTTGAATGTTCGGTTTTCAAAAACTGATCAGTTTGGTAAAGGTTGTTTCGTTGTCATTCCAGTGTTCTCACAAGCTGGCAATTTACTCTGCCCTGTGCGAGCCACTGAGCATTTTATGTCCATGCGCACTTGCACCTCGCACGCCGATAATTTGTTAACCCACTTTGATGGGACCCCCGGTCACACGCGCTCAGTTCACGGCGGTCTTGCAGCGCGCTCTTGGTTTTGTTGGCCTTAAGGAACAGCGCTTCACCTCGCATTCATTTCGTAATGGGGCGGCGACTTCTGCGGCTATGGCAGGTTTACCCAAGTCGGTCATTCAAACTATGGGTCGTTGGAAATCCAATGTTTACAGGCGGTACATTCGTATTGCACCTGACTTTATTGTATGAATCATGCACCATTATTAGTTGATATTGCCAAACTAACACCCTTTCATTTATTTCTGTTTATTTTTGAGTGACCTTACATTCGGTGTGCCCGTGTTGTGGGTCATTGGTGATTCATTCGTACACTGGATGTTCCGGACGGCGGCGTGGTGCGTTGATGATTGCCTTCGGGAATTTGACGTTCGTTACTATGGAATGCGTGGTCTGTGCGTGTCACAATACAATGACTTCCTGCATGAGACGTGGGCTACGCCAACCAAACCCTAGCCTTTTGTCAAGGCCTTCGTGTCTTGGAGCTGCGATGCCAAGCGACTGAAATGGGAGACCATGCACGCGAGTGGCGCAGCCACGAGGGCCTTTTCCAACTCGTTTGCGGTTTCTTATGTGTTTCTTTATAATCTCGACTTTTGCTACCCGAAAAGGTAGCAAAAGTCCAAACCAATGCATAACGCACGTTTCATACTTCATGAATAATTCATTACAAAAACCGCAAACAAGTTGGAAAAGGCCCTCGTGGCTTCGCCACTCGGCTCGCGCGCGTGGTCTCTCGTTCCAGTCGCTCAACTGTTTACAAAGCTGTCCAAGCCACGATGGCCTTGACAAAAGGCTACCCAAACCCCGGATGTTTGCATCCTGCACATGGGGTCGAACGACCTCGCCCGCCCGCCCAAAAAGGACATACTAGATAGCGTCCGGGGTACATGGGGTATACTGCGCTATACTAGACAAGCGCTACCTAACGCGGTGTTATTTTGGTCCAGCATTTTACCCCGTATCCATTATATGGGTGCATATAACCAAAATAAGGTGAAGCAGACACGCCGGGCCGCGCCATCAACCGCATTGTTGGTGGCCTGTTTTGTGCTGCTCCTGGGGGTTAATTGCACATCCACAAATTGTTTGGGACAAACCCGAACTGTTCGTGCAGGATGGTGTACACCTAACGGATAAGTCAACTAAATTTGTACTTGTTAATTTTTGTGTTGCCCTGATATCGCACTATTCCACTATTTGATAAATTCACAACGAGGCTATTGTGGCGGCGGTCATTATTCCATAATGACCGTTTGGCGGAATTTCATTGTGTACACCTTCATAGTCCTCGGGTGTATTCATTCAATTAGTACTTTCTGAAGCATTTGCTCTTTATTTTGTTGTTTTATACCTGTTGGCAAATTTAGCTTTGAAACTTATTCTGCCATTGACCTGCTACCACTATGGTATTTGATTTGATTTGATTAACATGCAACCCATGTATGCCATTTGAGTTGTTATTTAACTCTTCCCCTTACATTTATTAAATGATGATTTCGCGGATTGGATTACTACCGGAAATCTGTTTGGGGTATTATTGTATAAGATTTCGCGGATTGGATTACTACCGGAAATCAATGTTGATAATAATTTTATGAGATTTCGCGGGTTGGATTACTACCGGAAATCAATTTTGATACAACTTGTATATGAGATTTCGCGGGTTGGACTACTACCGGAAATCAGTTTTGATAATAATTGTATATGAGATTTCGCGGGTTGGACTACTACCGGAAATCAGTTTTGATAATAATTGTATGAGACTTCGTGGGTTGGACTACTACCGGAAATCATTTTTGTTAATGTTTTAAATCTCGCGGATTAAACTACTGCCGGAGATCAGTACTGTTCTTGCAAATATATTAAGAGTTGCTTTCAGTTTTCAAAAAATGCAGTTTGGTTAATTGGTTGCATTTGTAACAAACTGTTCATGGTTTTAAGATCATGTAATTTTACTCCGTATTCAATTAGAATAAAAGGGCTGCTCAAGCCACACAGTACAAACGCCATGTGTCTTTACTTGTCTTATGTGGTAATAATCAATATTATTCTTATTAGTTGTTTGCCATTTACCAAACCGTTTAATGTTATGCATTTTGCCAGAGAGCAATGACTTACTTTAGCTGGAATTGATCTTTCTGCTCTTATCAGGCTATGCTCGTTTTTTTTCCAGCGTGTTACCAATTTGGATCATCTTTAATTTCCAAAAGTATCCAGCTCAACTTCATTTGTTATAATTATAGCCTCAATGACGGGATTTCAGTTTCTCGTACATTTTCCCTCAACGACTGGTATAAATCGTCGGAACATGACTCAACGGATATAACAACGATTTATTTTAACGTTTTAAAATATATTCAAATTGATTGTAAATCAGTGAAATAATATGTTAAATGTAAGAGTACCCCAAATATACCGCAAAGTGCAAGATAAGTAGTTATCGAGTAAACAAATGGGAAAAACAAAACCTCACAAACAAAAACAAGCAAACTAACACCCCAGCAAACATACAAACAGCAATTGACTTGAAACCTTTTAACATTATATCTGTATCAATCCTCTAGAGAAATATATTTGTCTGAAGTGCTATCAAAAAGGGACAACCGCTGCTCATTGTGAGTATCGCAATTGTCATATTGAGTCTAATGTGATTTGCACAAAACCACCAAGAAACCCTAAATAGTAAGTTTGGCGTCGTTTTCACTAAATCATGACCATGGAATTTTGATGACAGGTTGGCTTAATCGTGTCTTTACTGAAACTTGAGGAGGGCAGTATTATAAACTTAATTTATAACGTTCTTTCTAAGCAGAAGGAATCATTGCAGTGTGATACATGCACTAATAAATACACATGCAAACGCCGTTAACAATGCTCCAACGTTCTGAATAAACTTTCATGGAAAAGTACCAGAGATTGTTTCTCCCGCAAGTAAATTTTAATTATTTTTTAATCATGAACAAGTTTAGCGCATTACAAACTTTTAAATTTTAGTCAGATAAACGTACCTTTAAGTAGTCCAATAAATATGACGAGGAACTGGAGTCGGGCATGAAACCGACCCGCCATGACGGACCTGCTGATGAAGTATTGATATAAAAGTCGCTTGAAGTCTCAGATCATGTCTGAAAAAGAAACTATTCTCGCCCCAAATATGGAGCTTAGGAAATCCTTTCTTGGCTGTAGCCAAGACATTATGATTATTGTTTTTTTGAAGTTGATTGTGGTTTTGGATTGCTGCCAAAAAACACAAATGATGTTTCATGAATCTGGAAAGGAATGATACATTCATTTAGATTGTAAACACTAAGTAGTTCCTCTTAAAACAATTCGAACATCCTGTCCTTCGCTGTCAGTTCCGCATTCGAGTTGACATACACCATATACAAATACTTGATGAGTTTTGTGAAAATTATAAGGAAATAATAAGGAAACCTTCCCCCCTAAAAGAAAAAAAGAAAAAAAAAAAAAAAAAAAAAAAAAAAAAACGCGTTATTTACGTTGAAAATTTATATGTGTATTAAAAAACACACAAAACAACATTACATCAAATCGGCACAAGAAAACTTTATAACTATACTTGCATTGCAATTTGTAACTTTAAACCGTTTATCTGGACCACCCTTATCCGGTTCTTCAGCAGCTCTTAAACGATTAACCGTGACCCCTCTTCTCTGTTGTTTACCCTACCAAGAACCCCGAAGTGAATTGAAGACATGTTGTGACACCAGATGTTAGAGTTTTCCTCGACAACCCAGATCTTATACCAAAGACTGTTTTAACTTTTCTTCACTCTTTAAAGAGTTGACAATAAAACATGTAGGGCGTTTTTTTTTTAGTTTTTGGTTTACAGAAACATCCACATTTTGGGTCTAGAGGCAACTTGGGGACATATTCAAAAGATGTTGGTGTATTTGTTTACAATGGGGGTCATTCAGATCCACCTTACTTAAGCGATGTTGATGTTTGAAAGACCGGTTTGACTTTAAAGATGTGCAGTTTTTTTAAATAAACCTTTATAAAATGAACTTCTTATTAATTTATGTACTTTTTCTTGTGGTCGTATTTGTCAACGCTGTGGTATCGGAATGCATGTTGGGTAATTATTCCTGCTTGTTGCACCCCCCCCCCCATCTCATCAAATTCTGAACTTTCTGATCGATTCATAGATAAATGAAAAAAATCGCAGAGCATCGATTAATGACTGTATATGATCCGATACAATATCTACGGTATCAGATAATCTTACAAATATCAGTAAAAATATTAAACAACTCTTAAAAACCGGATATCAAGTGTTGGACTGAATACATAAACTAAATATTGCTTTATAGAATGTAATTAAGTGCTATGGATATCAATAGTTTCATGAAACAGTTTCATGAGTTGTTTTAAAAAAGTACACAGAATAGTGAAATATCTGTAATTAGAAACACACTCCATGAGACACTTGTTGGTAATAATAGCTGGTGTGTGGTTTTTCTAATGGTGACTGAGAAGTTGATAATGATTGTGCCTTCTCAGTTCCATCATCACTTCACACCGGCATCCTAGCTGTAGATGACCTCAAAATATTACTAAAAAAGTAATAACTAATAATTTGTATACTACAATATTTTCATTTATGTAAAGGCCTAGTCCATCCTTATATCAACGTAAACAAACAGAAAACATTTTAGTTGACTGAGAAATTTCGTTCAGACTTTGCTGCTGTGTTAATACAAATCCCAGGGGGTCGTGTACTGTATTAACAAGAAGAAGAAGAGTCGGGAAAAAGTAAGCCTCTCAAGATAAAATATAATTTAAACGACCTTCAGAAGATAAATTAACTTCAGGGAGGTGTAAATGTATGTTTTTGATTAGTGCAAACAGTGCCCTTTCATGTTGACTGTCGGCAACAGCTACCCTGTAGACGAGTACATCTAGTGTAATCTGGTATCATTAAGCTCTCTGGGTTTTAAAGTAGTCTGCAATATATGAGACGGATATTGCAATACATGTATCCCCTTGGAGGTGGTCAAGTGATGCATGCCCCTCTGAAATACCTGATTGCGATAGGAGTGGGTTGGCACAATGGTGCATGTTTCCCAAACAAGTTGCAGATCGAGAGATACTTTTGAAAATTTAATCGACATAAAGCGTTTTGGTATTTTAATTTTAAAATGAAATAACGTTTTTTACGCATACTCTTGCCATGTGGACCTTTTCAAAACAGTGCAATAAACACCCAAATGTTTTACTAATAAGTACGCAATATTCCCCAATCGTTTACGACATCCAACAGCTGTTGGTAATACCGAAATTGTGTATTTGTTACTTTAAAGGAACGTAAACGCCAGAACTTTCAGTGGAGAAAATATTTCGTCAATATAATCTGCGAATCAGTCTGATTAATATGGAATAGTAATTCAAAACGAAATATAACTTCCTTATACTCAGACTCCTTAATGAAACAAAGAAAAACATTCTTGCTTGTGTGAATTTATGCCACAAGAAGTCCCCCCAGTAAACCTGTTTCAAAGCGCGCGTGCGCACCGTCTGTGTAAATGTACATGTAAACCGAAAACACTTGAAAGCAATACGTCGGAGGATGTTTAATATGTATATGTTCACCGACTGCAAACCATTTTATAATTGTTATATTGATGATACATTGAATTAAATTAAATTAATGTCTTTTGGAAATGTTGACGACCAACAGTACATAATGTATAAAATCGCCGTCTAAATGTGTCCCTTATGGAACACCAGTCCTTTTGTTTTTCGCAGGGAAAATGAACAGGCTCCTCATGTTGCCTGTATACATCCATTGTAACTATACAAAGGGAACACTACCAAAATGGATATGACAAAGCCTGTGACGGTAATGACTTATCTTAACATGTACTTAAACAACCCATGTTTAAACTTAGTCAAAATTATTACAAAATTAAATTATTTAAAAGCTCAGACTTCCCCTAAGACAGCTGAACACACATTGTGGGCTAAATAACCAGGAAGCAATCAATGCCTTCAACTTCCCGGTCCAGATATCTTAAATGCACACGTTCTCATAGATATACTTGTAGATGAGGCTATATCCAGTACTAAAATATGTTTTAATGCCTTTAGATTTCTCGTGCTTTTTGGTCTTTGTTACTTTTTGTTGGGCTGTAATGACTCTCTTTTAACATTTTAACATGACTATGATTGATTAGACCAATGTTAAAAGAGAACCATAACAGCCCAACACAAGGTGGCCTAACCTTCCTCGGACTAAGAAAATACAGTTTTGTGTAGATTAGCTAACCTTTCTCGGACTAAGAAAATACAGTTTCGTGTAGATTAGAATGACGTTTGTTGGGTCAGGTGTTTCCCACATGACTTTCTGCTGGAAGGATATGCAGACAGGATCCTCATGCCTCGCCATATAGCTTTAATATTTACGTATACAGAGCACCAGTATGCATGCAACAGTGACCAACAATGTCACGTACATTTGACACTTGCAACGTCTGGTGAAGCGCATACGCTGACCTTTTACCACTTTTATTGTTTCTAACACTTCGTGTTAAATACGTATTTGCTTTACAAAAAAAACCTCAAAATTATTGTCAATGAGTCTACATCAGTGAATTACGTAAACGGTAGACTGGTTTGCTCCTAAATTAGTCTCGAATGTCGGCGCTGTTTTTTGTATTAGCCACCGGTGGGCGCCACATTCACTGTTTGGGAGTCTATAAATCTGGTTCGTTTTGATCCAGATGTTTGTGTGATACAATAATTCGTGTTGCGGACAGTAATTCGTGTTGCGATATCACACTACGTTAAACAAAATGAACGTCGCCAATCAAGACTACTCCTAAATAAACTGGAGTCTTATTTTTATAAATCGACGACTTGAACTTTAGTCTTCAAAAAAACTTTGTTTTCTCTTTCATATTTTTTTTTACCAACTCTGGCAAACCGATGTAGTTTAGGTTTCTATGGATTGTGTGGTATTCGTTTTCTGAGATCTGCAAAGGGAGAACAAGATCTTGGGAACATCAAATAAAAGAAGATCTTAACCAATTGCCTCTCAAATGATTTTATGCAGGATGCTCAACTAAGTACTTGTTGACGTTTCCAAATTGTATGGTTTTGTTTTGATGTCAACAATCTTCTTGAGCTTATCCTTGTACGGCGTATCGGTCGCGGCCAGTGATGCCTCTTCGTTAGTAAGGTTTGGATAAGTTTTCACTTGGACAATAATTTTCCCAGGGGAAGTCTCAATCTGAAGCTCTACTGACATGTTTATTTTATTATTGTCATAAAAATTAAACTGTGCTAATCTCACACCAACAGTTTTTTTTTAACTGACAAAAACCACCTCATTTAGTCAATGTCTAAAATATGCAAATGTCGTTATGATAGAAAAGCAATTAATTCCCAAGGTGCAAAACTAGCAAATTGTGGCTGTTCTGTCCTTCATATGGTGAAACAGAGTCCACACTATTTCCCTATTACATACATAACGTGCATGCTTAATTATCAGGCGGCTGCCACTTAATTATCTGGCGGCCGCCACTTAATTATCCGTACCTATTTCAATAAAAAATACGAAGATTAAAAAACACACACAAACTAACAGGTTGCGCAGTCCCTTTAAAGTTGCATCATTGCATCAATAAAACTTTTAAATGTTATTCACAATTAAGAAATGAGCGCAAACGTTTGAGGTATTAAGAAAAACAACATGGCAAAAATAATACCCCTCTTTTGAGTAGAGCGTAAGAGGAATCTCATGACGTTCTCTTTTCGCGGGCATTAAACAAAAGCGAGCCAACAAAAAATGGGGAAAGTAAGGATGAAGAAGAAGCTGCTTGCTGATGGTGAAGCCTTGATTGTGCAGATGGAGCATTCCAAAAATTAATTGTGCAGAAGGAGCAACAGACATCAAGGCATGTTTGTAAATATTTGTAAATTGCCAACATGCTTATAAGAGGAAGAGGTGTAGGCCTGACCAGATGGTAACATAGCTTGGTCTGCAAAGAACTGTTCTGTTTCCAACTAATTTCAGTCCACAAATCTCTAGAAGAGTTTGAGATAAAGACTTAATAATATTAATGATATAACAATAAATGCTGTTGCTATCCCATCCAGTGACGCTGTATCTGTTGACTTGTAATTTGAAAGTTGTATATTCCATGGCAATACAAATCCAAATAATATTAATTGTGCCTGACTATTTCCACTTACTACAACGGGGAAGTGGTGGGGAAATAATTCAATCGAAATGTCTTGACCTATATTACCATGTGGGTTTGTTAGTGAACTGGGATTTTTCCCAGATCCTTTGGGAAGCAATAGATAGCTTTTCGGAAGTCATATTCGCTTCTTCATTATTTGCATGGGGGGTCGATTAAAATAATCGGGTTAATCTCTCATTACATCTGTGTAACAATCGTTTGAGAAACGAAGACATAGGCATATGTATGACTGTTTTAAAGAGTAAAGGCGTTTATCCGTTGTAGGATTGCTCAATGTTTAAGTCTGGCATGGAGTCATTGTTGCTAATAAGCGTGTTGTCTTCACAATTTCCGGTGATGGGGTAGGAATAAAGACGAAACAAGGCTTGTCGGTGTTTCACTAGTAAACGAGAGCACCTCATTCAATGCAATTTTCACAGTTTGGTTGGATAGTAAAAACTTGTGAATTGAAATGAAAAATAGATCTACTCTACCGAAACTCACATGAGAACCTTTTATAGAATCCTTTGTTTTTCTTCCTGCTTGTGTGCACACTACTTGAGATGTAGTGACTGCAGAAAGGTCAGGTAATCTCGAATCTTGCTGCGCCTTTTTTTCTCTTTATGTAATTGTTAACATTGAAAGCACGGGGTAAGTTATTATATAAATTTTAACAAATCCCCGAAGAATTGAACCATTGCAAAAACAATGGAATTCTTTGAAAATGTAACCGATTTTAAACTGATCAGTTCTTCCCCCAAATGTTAGGAAAAATATTCACATCAGTGCTGAATGTATATTTCTTATCTGTTCCCAAAAGTTGAGAAGTCTCTTGTTCAAAGATATTAAGATTATTTAACTCCAGCTACAGTCTTGTGCATCTGTCAGTGAGTGTAGGTGTGTTTAAGAGTCAATGACTCGGCAAAGAGGACAATGTTCGAGGTTATACCGATGTTGAATATTTCCTACGGCTGGCCTCATCAAACAATCAAGGTGATTGAGTAAAGAACGAAGTGAATTGACACCTAGAAATATAACACCAAACACTAGCTGTTTTTATTGTAAGCGCAATTATGTTTATTGTATAATGCTGTGTACCTTTGAAAAAAACATTAATGTTCCCTTTCTGAAAGGTTCACCCAAGGTGAAGAAGAAAAGGGAGAAGTAAAAGCATATATATGTATATCATTCGTGACCCCTATTCTCTGTTGTTTACCCTACCAAGAACCCCGAAGTGAATTGAAGACATGTTGTGACACCAGATGTGAGAGTTTTCCTCGACAACCCGGATCTTATACCAGAGACTGTTTTAACTTTTCTCCAATCTTGAAAGAGTTGACAATAAAAAAATGTAGGGCGTTTCTTTAGGTTTTTGGTTTACTGAAACGTCCACATTTTGGGTCTAGAGGCAACTTGGGGATATATTCAAAAGATGTTGGTGTATTTGTTTTATAATGGTGGCCATTCAGATCCACCTTACTTAAGCGATGCTGATGTTTGAAAGATCGGTTTGACTTTAAAGATGCACAGGTTTTTGGAATAAACCTTTATAAAATGAACTTCTTATAATGCATGTACTTTTTCTTGTGGTCGTATTTTGTCAATGCTGTGGTAGGGAATGCATGTTGGGTAATTATTCTCACTTGTCCCCCCCCCCCTTTGCTTCATATGACCGTCTCATCAAATTCTGAACGTTCTGATCGATTCCTGACTTTATAGAACATCGATTAATTAATGACTGTATATGATCCGATACAATATCTACAGTATCAGTCAAAATATTAAACTGAACTTTTAAAAACCGAATATCAAGTGTTGGACTGCATAAACTAAATACTGCTTCATGGAATGTAGATAAGTGCACCACTTAACTATGATTATCAATAGTTTCATGAAACAGTTTAGTTGTTTTAAAAAGTACACATGAATAGTGAAATATATGTAATTAGAAACACACTCCATTAGCCTTTTGTTGGTAATAATTGATGGTGTGTGGTTTCCTAATGGTGATCGAGAAGTTGATAATGTTTGTGCCTACTCAGTTCCATCATCACTTCACACCGGCATCATAGCTGTATAGATGACCTCAAAATATTACTAAATAGGTAATAACTAATAATGTGTATACTACAATATTTGTATTTATTGTAAAGGCCTAGTCCATCCTCATATCAACGTAAACAAACAGACAACATTTTAGTTGACTAAGAAGTTTCGTTCAGGCTTTGCGGCTGTGTTAATACAAATCCCAGGGGGTCGTGTACTGTATTGAAAAGAAGTAGAAGAGAAATTAACTTCAGGGAGGTGTAAAAGTATGTTTTTGATTGGTGCGAACAGTGCCCTTACCTGTTGACTGTCGGCAACAGCTACCCTGTAGATGAGTACATCTACAGTGTAATTTGGTATCGTTAAGCTCGCAGGGTTTTAAAGTAGTCTGCAAAATACAAGACGGATATTGCAATACATGTACCCCCTAGGAGGTGGTCAAGTGATGCATGCCCCTCTGAAATAGCCAATGGCGATAGGAGTGGGTTGGCGCAAAGGTGCATGTTTCTCGAATAAGATGCAGATCAAGATCACTTTTGACAATTTAATCGACATAAAGTTTTTGGTATATTAAATAAATAATGTTTTTTGCGCATACTCTTGCCATGGGGACTTTTTCAAAACAGTGCAAAAAACATCCAAATGTTTTACTAATAAGTTCATTTTTTTGAATATTTTGGAATGTTTGACATACAAACTCAACAATATTCCCCGACATTCAACAGCCGTTGGTAAAACCGAATATGTGTATTCGTTACTTTAAAGGAACGTAAACGCATGAACTTTCAGTGGAGAAAATATTTCGTCAATATAATCTGCGAATCAGTCTGATTAATATGGAATAGTAATCAAAACGAAATATAACTTCCTTATACTCAGACTCTTGCTTGTGTGAATTTATGCCACACGAATTCCCCAGTAAACCAGTCTCAAAGCGCGTACATTTAAATCGAAAACACTTAAAGGAACATTACAGAATTGGTAAGAAAAAAACTTGTAAAATATACTTTTGATCACAGATTTACTCAAAACTTACACGGTCTAATGATGATGATAGTAGAAAACATCCCTTTAAATATTTCTGTCTGAAATGCCATATTTGATGAGAAATGAATAAACTAATTTTCCGATTGGAGTTTACCGCTCAGTGAGCGTTTTATTCATTTGTTGAATCTATATGATTTCAAGCAAATGTGTAATCGGTTTTTCACTTTTTCTCGTGACCCAGATGGCCGATCGATCTCAAACTTCAGGTTTGTCAGTTTTTGTATATGGTGGATTACATAAAGTGCTTACACTGCCAGCAACTGTTTTGTTAGCAAAAAACAATTTTGTAATGTTCCTCAAAAAGAAATACGTCGGACGGTGTTGAATATGTTTATGTTCAATGACTGTAAACCATTTCATATTTGTATTGATGATACATTGAATTAAATTAATATATTTTGGAAATGTTGACGACCAACGGAACATAATGTATAAAATCGCCGTCTAAATGTGTCCATTATGAAACACCATACCTTTCGTTTTTTGCGCTGGGAAAATGAACAGGCGCCTCATGCTGCCTACAAAATATGTATACATCCATTGTAACTATGCACAGGGAACACTACCAAGATGGACATGATAAAGCCAATGAGGGTAATGACCTATCTTAACATGTATTTAAAGGCACTTGACACGTTTGGTAATTGTCGAAGACCAATATTCGAAAACCCTGGTTGCATTACTTTGTGTGCTTTCAGATGCATAATAAAAGGCTTTAGCTGAAGTATTTTATTATTTGAGTGAGAAACTACCTCTTTCTCAAAAACTACGTTACTTCAGAGGGAGCCGTTTCTCACAATGTTTTATACTATCAACATCTCTCCATTGCTCGTTACCAAGTAAGTTTTTATGCTTACAATTATTTTGAGTAACTATACCAAAAGTGTCCAGTGCCTTTTAAAAACCCATTTTTAAACTTAGTCAAAATACTAAAATATTTAAAAGCTCAGACTTCCCCTTAGACAGCTGAACACACAATGTGTGCTAAATAAGCAGGAAACAGTCAATGCCTTCAACTTCCTGGTTCAGACATCTTAATTGCCCACATCCTCATAGATATAGTTGAAGATGAGGCTATATCCAGTACAAGGATATGTTTTATTACCTTTAGATTTCTCGTGCTTTTTGGACTTTGTTACCCTTGGTTTTATCATCTTTCGGGTTATGATGTTCTAAGGACGATATTCGGATGTCGAAGGAACATTCTCATGGAATCAGAACTTCGTCTAGCCCACCGTGTTGGGCTTTAACGACTCTCTTTTAACATGACTATGATTGGTTATTGACCAATGTTAAAAGAGAACCATAACAGCCCAACACAAGGTGGCCTAACTTTCCTCGGACTAAGAAAATACAGTTTTGTGTAGATTAGAATGACGTTTGTTGGGTCAGGTGTTTCCCACATGACTTTCTGCTGGAAGGATATGCAGACAGGATCATCATGCCTCGCCATAGCTTTTACGTATACAGAGCACCAGTATACATGCAACAGTGACCAACAATGTCACGTACATTTGACACTTGCAACGGCTGGTGACCTTTAACCACTTTTATTGTTTCTAACACTTCGTGTTAAATACGTATTTGCTTAAAAAAAAAAAAAAAAAAAAAAAAAAAAACTCAAAATTATTACGTAAATTACGTAAACGGTAAACTGGTTTGCTCCTAAATTAGTCTTGAATGTCGACGCTGTTTTTTGTATTAGCCACCGGTGGGCGCTACATTAACTGTTTGTAAGACTGACTCGGAAGGACTGGGCAAGTCTATAAATCTGGTTCGTTTTGATCCGGATGTTTGTGTGATACAAGTTTCTCTTCTCCATTAATTCGTGCTGTGGACAGTAATTCGTGTTGCGATATCGCACTATGAACGTTGCCAATCAAGACTACTCCTAAATTAACTGGAGCCTTATTTTTTTTTAAATCGACGACTTGAACTTTAGTCTTTAAAAAACGTTGTTTTCTCTTTCATATCTATTTACCAACTGTGGCTAACCGATGAAGTTTAGGTTTCCATGGATTGTGTGGTATTAGTTTTCTGAGATTTGCAAAGGGAGAACAAGATCTAGGGAACATCAAATGGTAAAAGAAGATCTTAACCAATTGCCTCTCAAATGATTTTATGCAGGATGCTCGACTAAGTACTTGTTGACGTTTTCAAATTGTATGGTTTTGTTTTGATGTCAACAATCTTCTTGAGCTTATCCTTGTACGGCATATCGGTCGTGGCCAGTGATGCCTCTTCGTTAGTTAGGTTTGGATGTGTTTTCACGTGGACAATTTTTCCCAGGGGAAGTCTCAATCTGAAGCTCTACTGACATGTTCATTTTATAATTGTCATAAAAATTAAACTGTGCTAATCTCACACTAACAGTTTTTTTAACTGGCAAAAACCACCTCATTTAGTCAATGTCTGAAATACGCAAATGTCGTTACGATAGACAAGCAATGAACTCCCAAGGTGCAAAACTAGCAAATATTTGGCTGTTCTGTCCTTCATACGGTGAAACAGAGTCCACACTATTTCCCTATTACATAAATAACGTGTATGCTTAAAAACACACACACAAACTAACAGGTTGCGCAGTCCCTTTAAAGTTGCATCATTGCATCAAATGTTTTAAATGTTATTTAAAATTAAGAAATCAGCGCAAACGTTTGAGGTATTAAGAAAAACAACATGGCAAAAATAATACCCCTCTTTTGAGTAGAGCGTAAGAGGAATCTCATGACGTTCTCTTTTCGCGGGCATTAAACAAAAGCGAGCCAACAAAAAATGGGGAAAGTAAGGATGAAGAAGAAGCTGCTGCTGATGGTGAAGCCTTGATTGTGCAGATGGAGCATTCCAAAAATTAATTGTGCAGAAGGAGCAACAGACATCAAGGCATGTTTGTAAATATTTGTAAATTGCCAACATACTTATAAGAGGAAGAGGTGTAGGCCTGACCAGATGGAAACATAGCTTGGTCTGCAAAGAACTGTTCCGTTTCCAACTAATTTCAGTCCACAAATCTCTAGAAGAGTTTGAGATTAAGACTTGATAATATTAATGATATAACAATAAATGCTGATGCTATCCCATCCATTGACGCTGTATCTGTTGACTTGTAGTTTGAAAGTTGTATATTCCATGGCAATACAAATCCAAATAATATTAATTGTGCCTGACTATTTCCACTTACTACAACGGGGAAGTGGTTGGGAAATAGTTCAATCGAATTGTCTTGACCTTTATTACCATGTGGGTCGTTAGTGAACTGGGATTTTTCCCAGATCCTTTGGGAAGCAATATATAGCTTTTCGGAAGTCATGTTCGCTTCCTCATTAGTTGCATTGGGTCGATTAATCGGGTTAATCTCTCATTACATCTGTGTAACAAGTATTTGAGAAACAAAGACATAGGCATATGTATGACTGTTTTACAGAGTAAAGGCGTTTATCCGTTGTAGGATTGCTCAATGTAAGGCAATCCGACCCTCAAGTGTTTCTTGTAATGTTCACGGGGAATGATGGTCGAGTGTATTTTCAGATCCACTTAGATCTGGTGGTAATTTTGCTCTGATGATGATTTTCCTGAATTACGGGTCAACGTTTGTTGCCTGCCCGTTATAACCCTGTGGAATACCAAACAAAGCTGTTTAAGTCTGGCATGAAGTCATTGTTGCTAATAAGCGTGTTGTCTTTACAATTTCCGGTGATGGGGGTAGGAATAAAGACGAAACAAGGCTTGTCGGTGTTTCACTAGTAAACGAAAGCACCTCATTCAGTGCAATTTTCACAGTTTGGTTAGATAGTAAAAACTTGTGAATTGAAATGAACAAAGATCGACTCTACCGAAACTCACATGAAAACCTTTAATTGAATCAATTGTTTTTCTTCCTGCTTGTGTGCACACTACTTGAGATGTAGTGACCGCAGAAAGGTCAGGTAATCTCGAATCTTGCTGCGCCTTTTTTCTCTTTATGTAATTTTTAACACTGAAAGCACGGGGTAAGTTATTATATAAATTTTAACAAATCTCCGAGGAATTGAACCATTGCAAAAACAATGGAATTCTATGAAAATGTAACCGATTTTAAACTGATCAGTTCTTCCCCCAAATGTTAGGAAAAATATTCACAACAGTGCTGAATGTCTATTTCTTATCTTTTCCCAACATTTGAGAAGTCTCTTGTTCAATTAAGAATATTTAACTCCAGCTACAGTCATGTGCATCTGTCAATGAGTGTAGGTGTGTTTAAGAGTCAATGACTCGGCAAAGCGGCCAACGTTCGAGGTTTTACCGATGTTGAATAATTCTTACGGCCGGCCACATCAAACATACAAAATAATTGACTAAAGAACGAACTGAATTAATACACCATACACTAGCTGTTTTTATTGTAAGCGCAATTATGTTTATTGTATAATGTTGGGTACCTTTGAAAAAACACATTAATGTTCCCTTTCTGAAACGTTCAGGTGAAGAAGAAAAGGGAGAAAGTAAAAGCATATATATGTATATCATTTCGTAATCGATGCTTATTAACTTATAATAGAACCAGTGCAATGCTATGGCGAACACTCGCTGTTAAAACTGTATCGTTTATTAAATTGTTCGGAATAGTCTGTGCAAGTCTTGCGCGTATGAACTTTCCGGACTAAGTTGGTCTCAACCATCCATATTGAGTTTTACATGTGTATGATTCTGTTTCTTCGAACACTTTAGTACATCGTAATTTATAGTTATCAAATCATTTGACATTGGTGGAAAGTAAAACATAGCCATTAAATAATAATATGAAAGTAAAACAAGATTTGACAAGCCAACAAAGAAAACCTGAGAATAAGACGTGACCTCCGTTTTCAGTTATTTGTAAAACATTTCAGAATTTTGCCCAGACGTGTATGTATCATTAAACCTATGTGTTGGATGCACAAATTCAGGCGTGATTGGCAAATGTGGTTTTCAGAAAATAGCTATCCATTTCCAAAGTTTCAATTTAGTTTCAATGTTAATTTGAAGAGTTTGAAATTGTATTTATAACAAACTGCTACGGGTATTTATATTTCCAGGAAATTGTTATATAATGTAATTTAAAAAGAAGCTTTAATTTCACGGCGAAATATCCTCTTCGTTTAAATTGTTTTCTCGTATTAGAGACGCGCGAGACTTGCACAGTCTCTACAACCTTAGGCTAGGCAACAATAACTGCACTCCCATTGGAGGTGGTCCAGTGTATGAATCCCCTGGGAATACGTGCGGCATTAAAGGCAGACTCCCTACAATTTTTTTTTTTAAATAGGTTGGAAACTATGTAATGTTAACTGCCGTTGTAGTTTGGTAATATATCAAACATCAGTTTACTCCTTGCCATCTTCGGCGCTTGAAAATGAGGTTATACATATTTTATCTTAGCAAAGAACTCGAACTCACTCGGCATACGAAAACACCCATCACTTCACAACCTCAATTGTCAAGTCATCCCCTCACCCTTGATAGGTCTGAAATCTTAAAAACAGTATCTTCCATTTACAGGATGTAACTCCGTTTTATAATGTTGCTTAAAATACAACCTACTCTACAAATCATCCGAGTAATATGAACATGTAATACATAATAACACCTACAACCCAAAAGTTGAAAATTCACTTGAAAATTGCAACGATCAAAGTTTCATAATCTTAAAACATCGTATGGGAATCTGTGTAAACAAGGCTCCTACCCGCTCATATGTATGTGAAACAAACGTGTCTGTAAAAGAACTGTAGTTGTAGATTTTCAATTGGTTTGTCTGGATCAAAACTGTATTATATCGATATTATTACTCATTAAAAAAAAAAAAAAAAAAATACAAAAAAAAAAAAAACAACAACAACAACAACCAACCACAACACCCCAACAAACAAACATAGATAGAGTACTTCAAAAAGTAAATCTTAGTAAATGCTTTGCAAGAATTAACTCATTACGTCTGCGTAATATGAATGATTATACACGTGTAAAAGCAAGCGTATGATTTGGTTATTCATATAAGTATATCCTGTCCACTATTTTAAGTCAACTTACAACTTATGTTATGTTACATTCTCCCTCCTTTGTTGCTTTATCCAACCTACCATCCTTGTGTGCTCTTTTGAACCACCCTTACTACCACTCCTCTATGTGTCAAACTGACACAGTGCTTTCCTTGCACTGTCAATACTCTACGGATTCCGGTTAGAATCTCACATTGTATCGGCTTTTCAGTCCTTAGTTGTTTTTACCCACACACGGATTATATTTTAACTTCTAAAACTTAAGGAACTACAGTGCTAGTCCCTATAATGACTTCACACGGATTTTATTTTAACTTATAATACTTAAGGAACTACAGTGCTAGTCCATATAATGACTTCACACGGATTTTCTTTAAGTGTCATGAATAAAACAAAAACATACAAATGATTAATAAATACATAAATAAACAAATAAAAACTTACAAAGTTCTGTCAAATTTATAACCTTAATTTTCAGCAAGAAAATGTTGTTTTTGTTCGGTGTATTTCCACTAAGCTCCTATTTAAAATTTAAGCATAGCAATTTTTTTGTCACAAGAATTGCACATTGTAGTGGCTTTTCAGTCCTTAGTTGGTTTTCCCCACACACACGACTTTTATTCCAGATTCTAAGATTTCAGGAACTACAGTGCTAGTCCACATAATGACTCCTTTATGTGTCATAAAAAAAAATGAAACAGATACATAAACAAACAAACACTTATTTTTAAGCAATAATTTTTTTTTTTTGTTCTGTGTATTTCCTATAAGCTCTTATTAATTTTTTAAAACATATTACCAAATGAACGTTGCATTCCGTAGATTTGCAGACGTTTGCAATTGTACATCCATTTAGGTTTTTCGATAGCTGGGGGAATGGACTGGCCCCTCAAGGTATTTTTTTTTTTGGTATTCATTGTTGTTATGGGACACAGGGTACACTACATTGTACAGGTTATGACAAAATCTGTTAAAGACATTTGGAGTAAACAAACCACATGTTTTCTTCTTCAAGAAATCGTGTAAATACTGTGACATCCTCAACGACATCTGAACAAACATTGCGGGCTATGATAAGAAGGAGGTTGTGATTGCCTTCCTCTTCCTGGACTATAGGCATCTTTAAAGGGCACATTGCCTTCGGATTGGGCGCTTTGGGCTTTAAAAGCGTTTGTTTTGAAAAGAATATGGCTGGAAAGACATTTTGAAAGTATGATAACATTGACTTACATTAATTACTCTTGAATGTATGTGTGTAATTTTGTTACGGAACATGGTCCGCTAATTAGTAAAACATTTGTTTTACTCAAAAATTGGAGGACCGTATGTTCCAACGGTTGTATTCCACGAGGCAAAGTTTTGTTTTTTAATCTCTAGTCACTAATTACGAGTTACTGTAGAGCTTTATGGCAAGTTGTGCCTCTTTAATGTTGCACGTTCTCATAGATAGATGAAGATGAGGCTACATCCAAATAGGACCTGATCACTTGATAACACAGCTGGTATTGAGCCTGAAATAGAACCATAATATATACATAAATGACGACAACAGAATGATACACTTTAAACAAACAATTTGAACATATACGGATCCCATCACTTCCTGACCTTTCAAGGCACACTTACACTTTAAGATGTGTTTTGCATTATTCATAAAATATTTTTGTGTTAAAGATATACATTTTAACGACATGGGCCTATTGGAAATGTAATTTGTATTAAGCATGTATGTGCAAGATATATATAAAAAGTCCTCGACAGAAACTTTTTTCTTGTGGTCAATCCGTCGGGCTGTTTAAATAGCTAGTTCCGCTCTTGACTCTAGTTAAACAAATATGAAAACAAAAGTAAACACCTTGATTTCATCATGGGGAAACCCCTAATAATCGTACGTTTTTTATTTAGTTCTTCAAACAGTTTAAGTTCTTCTTTGCAACATTACTCTTTTCTCTCTCTAAACAAAACGATCGAGCAAAAGATGCGGGTTTGAAAACAAGCTTCTGTTCCTCAGCTAAGTCAAGGTTGGTCGTTCTGGTGTTTAAGGACCATTTAACCATTCTTACCAATGTTTTGACCATTCCAGCTCGAGTTGACCGGAGTTTCTTAACTGCCTGGAAGACGTCGATGATCCCATCCTGCTCTAGGCGTTCTAAGAGGGTGACCAGGGCACAGAGTGTCCCACTGCAACCCTCCCCATCACTGATAAGAGAATCAATGTAGTATCATTGTAGTATCAATTAAATAAGAAACTCTAGCACACATTTTATGCTTCATGGCCATTGACAATTAGATCGATGCATTGTAAAATAATACTAAATGTATTGTCTCGCTAACCAATAGTACTTTTATTTAGTTATCCACGTTTACAAATAGCTAAGCCGACAAAACTAACTAAGCACCGTATGAAAAACAAGCGGTAGTTACATGCCACTTACATGCAGTGGACTGTGAGTGGTCCATCAGGATGCTCCTCTGTCCACAGGTTGACAGCATCAATCAACTTGAGGAGACTAGACGGGGATTGGGGGATTTTCTTCTTTGTGGGCCACTGCAGAAACTGGATGTGGCATACAGTCTGCACCTCTTTGTTCTAAATGTTTTTAAATTTGAATGAAACATGAAAATTATGACTTTTGTGCAAGGTTAAACTTGAATGAAAAATACACCTTTTGTGCGAGGTTAGTTATTAGTATTAGATAGATACACCGGTGAAACCAAGACAATTATCTCTATACACGAGAAGAGAACAGGTACCTTTTAAAAGATCATGTCTGACATATACTCTCGTACAGACATGTCCAAGATGTTTTTGAAACTGTTTAATTTGATTGGTTTTCGTTTTTCAAAAATTTTACAAAATACCATTCACTTTATCCAATCTATTTAAAAAATACTAACATTTCTAAGTGGATACATGATGCCGAACTGTCTCACGATCATAAACTCATCGCGTTGATCCACACTCAGCAACTTGACAGTCAGTGGCCCAAAGCTCATACTGTCATCCTCCGGCCAGTACTGTGGGGTGCTCTGAGGAGTGACACAAACCAAACCAAACTAATAGATGAGTGGTTTTCGTTTATTTATTTCATAAGTCAAAAACAAAGAATAATAAATTTAACCTGGTAACAAAGACCACTTCCACTATCCTAATTAAAAACAACCCAAAACGTAAGAAATAATATACTATAGTGGCAAGTCGACTTTATTTAAATTTGTTGGAGGTTTACAAATTTCAGTTTTCAAAGCTAAGATACTAGCTTCCTGTTCCAAATAACATGTTTCCATTTAATTTGTCCAGAGTATCTTGTCAATATATTGACATATTAAAGCTGAAGTACTTAATGTTTAACAGTAATTTCATTTGGTAATAAGAAACAACATTGTGTTCGTTTACATACCGGTCATTGTCCATTGAGTTGAGCATGATAATGCAGGACGATTTGTAGTCAAAAACCAGCCGCCATATGTCACCCAATGTGCTGGGGAGAGGAGCTTGTGTGGCCAGGTAAGAATGCTTGCCTCTGGATCCCTGGAAATTAAATCAAACCTTTGCATGACCAAAAAAAAACAGCATATAGCACTCAGCAAAATATAAAAAAAGATCAATTATTAAAAATCATTGAATTGTTCCAGCCAGTTGGCTTGACCACATCGATGTCATTGGCATATCGGTTTAATAACACTTACCTCTAAGAAGGTAGCATTGATGTAGTTAGTACTACCTTCGTTGCCCGGTGTCATAAGGTAAGGTCTTGTGCTGTCCCCTGCAATGTATCAGACTTTGTGCTTAGCTTCTATTGAATCTTAGTGACAGGCAGTACTGATTAAAGGTTGATTCTAACCGCAATGTTATAAAGCTGCTGTTCAGATGTTATTACTCGGGGAAACAGTTAGCAGGGAAAGGTTCCCGAAAATGAAAAATAAGCGGCATTTTGGCAGAAAACCTTTTTTGTAATTTGCATTTTGGTATTGACTAGATTGCTAAAACCTGTAACCCTTTTTTCAAGCAGGATTTGTTTTCTATTCATTTTGTTTTAAACTCTCCTAACTCACTCATTGCTTAAATCTAAAAAATAAAATTAAATTAAATAAAAAGTATATATATTTTTTAGTTGTATTATACTTGGAATGCAATCCTCAAATCTGTTCTTGTCTGCATTGTCAGGCTGTCTCCCTCCATAGCACTGGTCATCACTCATTGATGCAGTAAATGTATCTAACATCTGTCAAGATAAAACGAGTTAGTATAATTAAAAGGTGTACAAATGATTCTGCAATCTTACAGATACATTTATGACAAATAGCGATAAATAAGTGCAAAGAAAAACAAATAGGCGAAACGCCAGGACTTCTGCCTGTGTCAGATGTATTTGACTGCTTCCTTCTTTGAATTTTCTAGCATACCTGGAACTGGTCCTCCATGCCGTCCATCCCTGTTTTCTTATCACGCTTTTTCAGCTTGGTGAGATCTTGATGGAATCCATCCACTGAGATGGCGGTATTCTCCGAGAGACTGGACTCCAACAGGGCCTCGTAGATGAACTTGAACTGACCCTGTAATAATGCGAGTTGATGACATTCATATCTAACATTGGGTATTGAACGCAAGATTCATAATAGTAAATACTGATTAGCGTTAACTTAAACTGCCCTTAAAACATCCATGTGAAGAGAACATGAACATTATTTAAGTTAGAGCTCATACCACAGTTTGAACCATCAAGTAGCGCTTGTCCCTCATGTTACGCACAAAGCTGAGCACATCGACCTGTCCTTCTGCCTGAGCCTGTTCCAGCATGGCATCCAATGCAATGTAGGTTCCTGTGCGCCCAACACCAGCACTACATAAAAAATAAAAAAAATAAATAAAAATTAAAAAAAAATGTTTTAAAAGCAGCTTTCATTAAATAACAAACAGTACGGCAATAACAGAGACGGAACATTCCAAGTAAGGTGTAATTATACCTGCAGTGCACGATAGTAGGACCGTGTTGGGTTGTTTCTGAGGCGTGGACTCGTCCAATAAACTGAAGCAGGGCTGAAGACTCAGGTGGCTTCATATCAGGCCACGTGATGTAATGGTACTGCAGGACCTCACGGTACTCACCTTCGGGCTCGCTGCTCTGTAAAATGAAAAGAGGTACTTGTTTATCAAAATGAATACAATTAATTACAATCATCAAAGACGCACAAAAAAGGATAAGTAAACCTGTCGTTTGAACATCCACTGCAAAAATAAAATGAAAATAATAATACAATAAATAAATAAATAAATAAATACAAAAATGATGATAAACTTCAAATCCATTAACTGGATGTTTCTGATGGTAGCAAGAAACGGAAGAAAAATATCTTGATGAGGACTTTGATACGTACCTTGTTGGGCAAAAACGTTAATTTACCTTTGACAGGTGGAAAGTCCTCAAGACAAAGGTTGCATTTGCCTTTTCTTCAACAATTCGGACGAATATGTCACCATAAGTGAAAGCTTCGTCATCTGGCCAGTACTTCTCACATTTATCCTGCATCATAGAAACACTTAATGCTCAGTAATAAAAAAACTAACACATTGATGACAGTTTTCTGGCAGGGAGGAATACATTGTAGTATGTGTTATCAACCCTTAACTCATTTAATTATCGACCCCTTGCACTGACTTCAAACACTGCTGCTGTCTCTGATCCCCATGTTGCACCGATTCGGGTGTCAAATTGTATGAAAGTATTAACCATTAGCTACGTGTATTCGCCCCAACACGCTCACTTCTCAATATAGCATATCTTATAACTCACAAAATTGCGAGACTAGGTTTATTGCGGTGATTATGTCATGTGGCTTTCAGATAATTAGCCTTTGGACTGATATGAAAATTTGATTAAGTAATTGTATTCTTAGTGAAACTGTAAACCAGTTTGTATTGGAGGGATTTTTTTATTAGTTTATTGCTTATGAAAACATATAGACAATTTTGTAACCTTTCCATTCTCCACCAGATTTGTGAGCATAATGATTTTCCCAACACGCTCCTGCCACACCATGCGCCACATGTCGTGGACAGTCGTCTGATTGGGACCTATTTTGGGTCAAAGAATATACATATCTGTTTCATAAAACTCATCAGCATTTAAAATATTTGAGAAGTTGCGTCCAGCGTTTGATAAAAGTGTCTAAAATTTATCAGCGTAAATCATGCATCTTTAACATAAAAAAAGGTGTGCGCTACTATGGAAAATGTAAGTAGGGTATTTTAGGATCCATGTTGACGTTTTAGGTCCAACAGTCCTAATAAACGATAAAGTCAGATAAGTGCAAGTCTCACTTTTTTATAAGGGAACATGTATCAGTTTATCCAGCAGAGAACCGCAAGGTACCGGACGGATCTTCGCGGGTCAGGAATTCACAAAAGAAATGACTTACCGTGATAAATAAACCACGAGCCAGAGGTTAAGTCTGCTCGGCTTCGATCATTTAAGCTCATCACAATGGTTGTTGGGTCTGAATTGGCCGCATGCAGTTAAAAAGGCTCAATTTTAGGAATTAGGGTAATTTGTCCAGTGGCTGATAATTCGTACGTTGGAAATCGAATGTATTCTACTCACCTTGGCATGCAATATACTTTGCATCGCGCTTGTATCCCTAGAAATAGAAATCAAAGTAAACAGCAGTTGAATTGTCAACTCAAAGTACTATGTATAATATCTTAACAGGATTATGATTTAACAATTGCAGTAACGTAAACAATTTCACTTACGTCAACGTAACACGCATTGATGTAATCCGAATGTGGTTTTCCTTCCAGTGGCTCAAGCACAACACGTGAGTGGTCATCTGAAACAATTAAAAACAAAACCAGTGATTTGTGTTTACGCAAATCCATGTTTAGAGTTGAGCTTTTACCATAATCATTTAATGGGTGTTATACATGTCAAACATATTGTTGTTGTGAAGTTGTTTGCAAAAGGGAAGTTTGTAAGTACACAGTGTGACTCATCAAAACTTTATTACAGATGGCAAGCAAGCACAATTAGCGTGTTTATTTGATAATGCATTTATTTTATCTGTGTCTTTGGACAGTAAGCGCCGAATCGTTGTATTTGCAGAAGCAGAGTGTCTTTGGATGATCTCCTCGGGTACCATGTTTAGATGGATACATGGTCAAATGGACACTCATACTGTGTCCCATTGTATGTCCCTGGCCTTCCAAAGTATAGATTGGATCTCCAGCAAACACAATACTGTTTTATATTGACATTTTTACCGGAAAGGTATATGAGCAATGTGTAGTTAAAACTGCTTTTGATAAAATTATACATGCTTTATTTTGTATTTTGAATTTATTTAAATACTTGTAAGTCTCTAAAACAAACATACTTTTCAAATGGTTTGTTTCAGTGAGCTTCAATTTACTTACAAGCAGAGATATTCTTGTATCTGTTCTTCTTCTTGTTCTCATCACACAATGCGACAGTCTGAGGGTGGTTGGGTGCAGACGGAAGCGTCTTTTGCACACAAAAAAGAATAATAGATCAGAGTGCTATATAGTTTCACTTGAGGCTATTCTAAGGGCTTTATACCAAAACAGCTTTCTCCCAATTCTTTCATAGCGAAACTTGAAACATTACGTCATTGGATTACAGCAGCAAATGGGTCATTACCATCCACGTATGATGTTTTCGAGAGGCAGACGATTAAATTCAACGTTGTTTCGCTTGAAATTGAATTCAATTTTCAATTCAAGAGAAGTAATGATATTTGAAATGTGAAATCGTTGTATGGTTTTTTTTTATGCTTACTCCGGGCGGGCATTTACCTGTCGTAGCAAAAACAACTCACACGCTTACACCTCTGTTACCAACTGAGTGTCCGTTTTATAATAAGCATGCTAATTAGTTTTCAGTGAACATATTCTTTTCAAATTATCTGAAACATCGGATCAGAGCCTCTGAACTCAACAAAACAAATTACAACCCATCAAGCCATCTGTAAACCACCTGGTGAAGACATGATTTCTTACAGCTAGGTGTGGCTATAGCATCAGGCTAAGAAATAATTTTACGACCCCTGTGGGAATTTCTCAATGGATTTTTTTTATTTTAATTCAAAGGATCAACCCGGAGTTACTGCTTTTTGACATGCGATTTGGCTAGGTCTAAATAGGGAATGTGAACTTTTTGAAATATTTAGTAATTTTTTTTAGGGATGGTAAACATTATTTTATTTATTTTATTATTATTATTTTTTACAAACAGACAGTTAATAACTAAAATGTTAAATACAATGGCAACCTACACCATAAGCATAGCACCATTAACAAAAGCCGAACGATGCAATTTCCCCTTCTTATATATAAGGAATCTATCTATTGGTAAATGAGTGCATCACAGAACTTAATTTGACCTTAGATACACTTTTTAAGAAGCAGACAAAAAAATAATGTTTAACAGCGTACCTCAAAGTCTTGTTGAAATGCGTTGATCTTTCCAGACTTCATCGCTTTTATGAACCCTGCTAGCTCTGTCATGGCCACGGCTCCCGTAGATGAAGCAGCTGCACCCTTAGCAGCACTTTTGGATTTGGGTCTCGACCTAAGATTTGGTTTCTGCTTAATCATTGGCTTAGCGGATGTTGACGGAACTCCACCAGCTTGTTCCTTCTTTGATGGTTTGGTTTCAGATGGGCCAGGGATACTACCCGAAAGCCCGCAGGAGTGGTCAGTAGGTGAGTGGGAAACGTGCTCAGCCGGTGCAGACCCACGATTTGAAAGCTCAATATCTGAATAAGGAAAATGAATATGGAATTGAAAGATCTTCATTGTCTATGTTAAAATGGTAAAACAATGATTTATTGTGGTGATGACGTTGGATGAATTGGGTTTGTACGTGTTTTGAAGTTAACCAAAAAAGTTATACCCGGAATAATTATTCAAGCACTCTCGTACTTCTTCCGAGCTTAACTCCGTACATTTTTGAAGAAGCTTTTTCGGGTAGTTACTCTATTATTATTCTTTGCGGCGTGTCGTGGCCGAGCGGTCTAGTTCACTGGACCCAAAATATGGTGTTGTCAGCAGCAGAGTTGGATTCGAATCCCGGTCAAGACACTAAGTGTCCATGCTGACATATTTACGGACTGTGAAGGGGGTAACAATATTTCAGCCCCAGGGGTATGTGGCAACGTGCCTGGTGACAGTTGATTTGGGTGAGGTGGCTGTTCGGCCTTGTGAGTTAGGAGATATCTCACAAAAAAAATATATATATAAAAAACTGTTCATAAATTTAACACCGAGGACGTAAACTTTTCCTCGACAAGAATGAACAATAAATAAGGAAATGATTGTTTGCATATTGTACCTTCATAGTCAGGAGGGTTGGAAGAAGCTTCTTTTTGATCATTCTGCCCATCCACTGCCTTTTCTTCTTTCCACCGTCGTCTTCAAATGACAAAGTAAATCATTGTTTTTGTATTTGAGCACATAATTTAAAGGAATTTTTTTGTGGGATATCGTGGAGCTTCTGATATTGCATCTGTGTGAGTACAAAGAGCACTCGTACACAATAAGGCATAATAAGTAATGTGCTGTATTTTTTATGGTTTTTTATTGTAATTTGCGCCTTCGAACATCCTCGGATGGAGAGGGCGCACAAGAAATCGAATAAATTATTATTATTATTGTTATTATTATTATTATAAGGCTAAAACCTGAGTAAAAAAAAAAAAAAAAAAAAAAAAGCTTTTGCCAAATCAACATACATTGAAGGTTCTGACATTTAATAGTTGCCCTACACCTCATCATTATTATATAAACCTAAAGAAATCAAACTGAGGTTTAACAATTACATTCTGAAGAATGTAAGTATGCAAAAATAAGTTGTTTGTTTATGTTATCTTATAATTATGTAAACATTTAAATATTTGTTGACAGGGCAGCTTAATTTATTTTCAAATAAAAATATATTTGATCTTCATGGTTAACAGATCACAGTTTCTAATGAACCGATACAAACACCTGTCAAATCAACCCCGGTACATCAGTAGTGTTTTGATATTGTCTCTTGAAAAACGATGGGGTATAGATCACGGAGACAAAACGAAATAAAGGAAACACAGTTTAATGTGTTACCAACTTAAAAGGACATTTAGAACTACAGAACTATACGGCTCTGAAGTAGGGTTTGAAACTGTGCTTGGTGAAGATACAATCAAGTGAGGTGTGTGAGTGTGGTGGTTCTGAGAAGAAACTGTGGTAACAACTAAATGTTTCCCCTTTTCTTGTGCTGGAACCAACTGACTCAGTTTAGTGAGCGGACACTCGCCACCAACTCCCAATAGCACCTACCAGCCAAACATCTTCAGCGCACCTAGAGCACACTGATCGAAACGTTGAGTTGTTAAACCACAAGTTATTCTCAAACCACCACAAATCATAAATGATTTTACATCTACATGGTGTCTCCGCAAACCTCAATTGTATATGGCTATTTTGTTCGTGCATAATTCAGGAAAGGTGGTTTACATTACCTTGCATGAAGAAAACCAAAGAAAAACTTACATGAAAACAATGGTGAGCAAAACAACGATGATTATGACCAGAATAATAAGGATTATTGCAATGACTGATACAGCAGCGTTAGGCTCCGAGTAATCTCCATCCACTACAATAGCATAAACAATAAGAACATCAAATAGTAATTGACCATAATCACAGAAAACATCAGGTGGCATGCTTTATAGCAGAATCGAAATACTGTATGATTGTGCTAGAGGTTTTAGGGGGATACTTCTTTCCCCAAACTCGGGTTATTCGCCGGGTAGCGCCGGTTTCCACCTGGTTTCCACACTACGGTCAATCAGAATGAATATAACTTTACCTTACTTATTGCTTTATTTGTTTGATTTACGCTTAAAAATTTACTTGTAAAATCATCTTTCGAAATGGAAGATCTTTTAAAACTAACTTTACTGAATGTGATCATTTGCAGGTCTTGTTACCATTGTTGCATACATTTTTACAGTTTTATGTTGATCGTTACGCAATCTATCTGGAAAGAGTGATGTGAACGTTGAAACAAACTCTGCCTAAGGGACGCTGTCAAAATTAATCTAGGACAACCAATGAGGTGAAAACCAAATTTTGAGTCGAGTTTTATCAATGCTTCTGTTGGGTCGCCTTGTTCGCAATTTCTTTATCGAAAGGACTATGGGAAAAGGTTAGTTGCGCCTGGCTTCCTCCAGAAATAAATGTTACAGTTTAGTTCAGTTAAAATTTAAATCCCCTTCACCTTCAACCGTCAGTGGGTCCTCATTCCAAACCAGGCTCTCTTTCTGTGGCATACAAATTGACGAGAAAAAACACGGCTTTAATATATGAAGAAAAACAAAACCATAAAAACAAAAACCAGAAGCACTTTATTCGATTGATGACTGCGGCTGAAAATGCACATTGAAGAAGTTTAAAACAATTATTGGCACGCAATTTTTATTTTATTCGCTAATATATTAATTTTCTTACGCTTACCGTTTCATTTATTCTGCTGACAGCGCCGACGTAGATCTCGTACACAGCACCTTCCTGAAGAGGTGGGTTCCAGTAACTGCCGTATGTTTTGTTGTCACCAACGACAAACTTTCCTGGGAGTTTTCCCGTTAGTTCAGCAGCAACGTAAGCAGAGGGATTCTTGTTATGGTGCTGAAATTCACGTACAGACCGTTTTGAAATTTTGCCTGTTGAGGTCGTATCACTAGCAATGTTCTTTACACCAATCTGGTAACAACTTATAGTTGGAAACAAAAGCAAATAAGTCATCTGAGTATGTAGAATATTTGAAACAATAATGAAATGTTTTTTGTTTATTATTTTTTATTTATGATTATTTATTGTTGTCAGCACAAGCTTCCAAGCTTTTTTATATGTTAAGATGGTTTGTTTTGCATCGTTTCAACGACTTGATTATGATAATTCCATGTCCAGGTATTGCCTTGGTTAATTTGTTTGCTTAATTAGTTGTAAATGTTTTATTATTTGGCACACAAAGGATGCTGACAGAGATTTGTCCTGCCCCCTCCTAACCAACTCACCGACCCCTGTTGATTGACACCCCTACATGACGTTTGGCATGGTCCATCTTAGCAAATAATGGCATATGAGCTGACCAATGTGTCAAACGACGTGGTTAAGACAATGGAGATCAACAAATATGTCAGCACGTGCTGACAGAGTGACAGGCGGCACTCACTGCAGGGTTCTAAGTACCCGTCTCCGTTATAGGGCTGCGACATATTTAAAGCAATGAGAGAAGTTCGCGGCATTTTTGGCCGCATTCATTGTAAAGTATTAAACTTCCCCTTCCTGCAACTTTTGTACCATTACCAAATTACCATATATATTTGGAGGTGTTGGTACTGGCTAGTCTGATAGTGAGATATGTATCAGTCGACTCCGCCGCGATGAGCGCCGGCTTATCAGGTGGAGGAAGATCTGAATCGGGCAAAGAGAGGGACACAATTATACAAAACAATCGGGTTAATCTCGAGGAATGTCCGGTAGCATACAAACAGAATGGCTGAAATATATTGTTTGGGTTCTAAACGTATTTAAAATAAGAAAACATTACACGGCAATATTTACCTGTAGGTAATTCAGTGAAGACTTCAAGTTTTATAGTTTGTCCTCTTATATTAGCATTATTTACTGCCCGAACCTTAACCTGATATTGTGTAGAAGGTTCCAAATCATCGATGATTAATTTGATTGTAGAGTTAGCCGTTACGTTTCGACTCAGGATTTTTGAGTGTTTGTCTAAGTTGAAGGTTCTGTCGTATGGGCGGGTCAGTACACGGTGCTCAACCTGTGGTTTAATGATTGTAGACTGTAAGATTACAGAATATTAAACGAGAAGACCGATGCCTTTTTATTTCACCAAGTATTCCTCTAAATTGGAAAAATGCTTTACCCTTTCAAAATGCATTATTATAAATACATTGGTTTTATCCAACACAGTTTGTATTGTTTAGATAGTGTCTGAAGGGCTATAAAACAGAAAATTATGTACTGTAAATACATACAATGTAATGTACGATTTTCCCATTTGGATACTCTGGCCGTTTCCAACTTAGTGTGATACTTGTCTGAGTAATCTCTCTAGCGGTCAAAGATTGCGGTTGACTTGGCTCTGTTGAAAGGAAATGCATGACAAGTTGATAATTATTTTAATGCCAAATATATAATTTCTATTACTTTCTCGTTGTATTTCAAATGTCTATACACGTCAGCATTAGATCATGATGGTATAATAACAAACAAAAATAAAATAAAAATAAAAAGAACGCAAAAAATAAATCGACAGAAAAAAACCGAAGAAGTTAGCGACAAATGACCGTCTGTGGTAATCTGTTCACGTGAGATAATACTCCATATAGTGTTCACAATCAGTACAAAGAGCCATTTTCTGTTCTTATCCCTGGGGTGGTGAACTCATTGTATTCAATTGTTTAGTAAACGTGAGCAGCGTGCTAAACGTTTGTTTTGGGTGACAGACCCGTTGTCAAAATGTTCTAAACAGATGTATAAAGGCACCAAGATCCAGTAAATGACTACCAAGCCCTAAATTAATTTATAAAATGGCCAAATGAATATTATGCATACTGATATTTTCAGTAGGTGCACCTTTAGTGCTAATTTAGACCGTTTAGGGGTTGTTCGGCTGGAATTCTATTGGTCAAAGGTTTTCCAAAAATTAATGGAGCTTTCTAATGTTGTTAGGCTATCGTTAGTTGTGAAACTCCTGGATTTGGGGTATTTTTCGGGAAAAAATGGTGGAGTAATACGTTGGATTTTAAAGACCTATAGCACTGTTTTTCTTTCGAAGGGTTTTAAATTAAAATAACTATTCAAAATCAAATGGTATTAGCGTGTAACCTCCGGGTTCAGTGGTTACTGTTGCGTTGTCACTCCATGGACCGTGTCCAACACTTGTCTGAGCTCGGATCTGAAATAGAATATCAGAGTGTAAAAAACTCAATACAGTAACATGGATGGGGATTCAACTTGTATTTTGAATTATTAGTTAAATAAAAGCCGGGGTCTCCTTAGATTGTTGACATTCTTCTGGTTTCACAGGTTTTTGCATATTGCCTAAATCTCACTTTCATGACAAATCTTGTAGATAATTCTTGCAGGCCCAAGTCTTACTGTGGTCGTTGATTTATTGATGATTGTTTTGCAAAAGAAAAATTCATCCACGATTCGCTTTTCCTTCTCAGATCCCTCAAGGAGTGTCGTACCATTTATCCAGCTAACGAGATAATTTATCTCTGCAAGTCGACTCATTGACACTAATATGTCAATTTGACCCGACAATTGATTTCTTCTAGTCGACTTGCTGATACTACGAAGTCGACTTGTCCTGAAGATATATATCTCACCTAGACGACTTTACAGAAACGGGGACGGTAAGTCGACTTACTTTGGTTCAGTTCATAGCCTTGTCGAGGTTTCACGACAAGTCGACTACTGAGGTTCAATAATTTGTCTTGGCGAGATTTTTGTTGAAGACAAGTTGAACCATTCAATAAAAAAGTCGGCTTTGATAGTTAAATCATCTTGTTATCTGGTTATCTGGTATGACAGTCTTGGAGCTCCGTAGAATTAACCCTCGCATTTTAAAAAAAAGAGAGAAACAAATGACTTAGCGAGATAGCTAATGCGCTGTTAATTTGTAATACAGTATTACCTGGACTGAGTAACTGATACTTCCTTCCAACTTCATGATCCTTTTCGTCTGGCGATGACTAGCAAGATCTTGTGTGATTCTCACTGTATCTCCCGATGTCGCGTTCTCAGACTCCGACTTCCAATAGCGGAGCTCGTAGCTGATGATGATGCCATGGGAAGGACTGGGAGCGTTCCACGCCACGTTGATGTAGTCGCTTCTTGTGACTGGAAACGTGACGTTGCTTGGGGACGGAGGAACTGTAAGATGTGTACAAAAAAATACAATTACAAAAAACATACATGCTATATGAAACATGATGCAAACAAAGAGTAGTCACATCCGGGTGGTTTCCATTAAAGCCGTAACGTGCGCCATTTTTTTATTTGATACGCAACAAGTTTTGAATTAGAAGTTCCGCCACCTCGGGTTTTTGGTAAGCTGTGCGCCCGAACTGCCCGAAGGCTTGACACCCGAACTGCCGTGTTCCGGAGTGTTTCATTGGCTGTTTCAGACAGACTCCTGATTGTTTCAAATATTCCCATTTGTCTTCTGACTCGCGCCCTTTTGGTAAGGTGACTCTGATGTGTTATACTCTGTAAATCGTGGGGTCGAGGAGGGTGCCAGATAGCAAAAACGCTCACTGAAACTCACTGTGTCATGAAATGTTTGATTGGCTGTTTCTCACGAACCGTCCGATTTGTTGATGTATGATGGGTTGTTTCTTGCAAGACTTAAAGGGACACACCGGCTTACTGTTTACCTAATTTAGTGGTGTGGAATCACAGACAATATTCCGATGGATGTTGTAAAAAAAAAATATCAAAATGTCACGTAGTTAACAAAAAATTGAAAACAAAAAAACGCGGTCAAAGGTCAGCGTATAAGCTTTTCCAGCCGTTGCAACGGTCAAGTTTACGTGACATTGTTTTAAAGGGACACACCGGCTTACCTTTACCTAATTGAGTGATGTGGAATCACAGAAAATAATTTTTAGATGGTTGTTGTAAAAGAAAAATCGTCAAATTATCACGTAATTAACGAAAAATTTGAAGAAAAAACGCGGTCAAAGGTCAGCGTATACGCTTTTCCAGCCGTTGCAACCGTCAAGTTAACTCGACATTGCTGTAAGTTGACTGCTGCTCTGTTTATGTAAGTAATTGTAACAATGGCGAGGCATGTGGATTTAGTCTTCATATCCATCAAGCACAAGTTCACGTGTAATTAAAAAACCGACAGAAACATAGTCCGATCGACACAAACTTGTATTCTGTGGACAACGTGCAGCTATTCATCGTCGTCCCGCCGGCGATTTGTTTTCTCTTCTGCAGCACACATCGGCTACGGAGTCAAAAGTTAAGGGATAGGCTGTTCTTCCCATCCCTTAACTGTTGGGTGTTAGTAGCTAGGGCTACAGACTAAAACCCTCGTAAAACAAAACGTAATTAATTGACGAGAATGTCAACATGGTTAAATTACCGACAGTGATCAATATGATATTACTTCTGCTATAACTGTAACTCTAAAAAGGGTATTGGTAAGCCCTGGATAAGTTGTTCAATGTTCTTTTTAACTATTATATGGAAAAGGGCCATGGTGAACGTACGGGCCCAACTGAGCATGCCATGCAGCTGAGTAACTCACTCAGTCACTGTATGTTGTGATGTTGATCCCATGGAGCTCCATGGTTTAACTTACCGAAGAAAATCAGTGAAAAACCGCCGATTTTCCAAATCCTGTGGGCAGGTTAACGAACACGTTATGTCCTAAAAGAAAACAATGAAGTGCTTTCCGCTGTTCTGGGTTGAAATTATCAATTTTTGGCTTGTCTGCAGCAGAATTTAAACTTCCATTCAATGTTTCTTGAGAGTATTCGCGAGTGGAGGACGCCATCTTTTTTTCGTTGTTGATAAACACACATCATTGCGTCATAACGATAGTTTATGATTGGACGATTATCCGTCAGTACAGGAAATGAATATTCAATACCCGATTCCAGCATACGTAATTTGCGCCCGAATCCGGGCGCAATTTTACAGTGGGAACAAGGCTCTGTTTCGGCTTCGTTTTTGGTACGAGGTTGAAAAACCTCGAAAACCATGCTTCGACCCCACGGCATACTGTACATGTACATTGTACATACATCAAGTACAGTATGTAAAATGTACATTGTACTGCAGTTTCTAGTACCGTGCTAGTATTCAAAGCGGGGTGCTTGCGTAAAGAGCCTTGGACAAGGCTATGCCGCGGAGTGAGTTCTTTTGGTCTCAGCGTTTCGACTAGCTTGCTCTAGTCATCGTCAGTCTCCCGACTGAGAAGTCTCTCGAATTCCGAAAATCTACTCCGCGGTAGTAGAATCGATTTGAGGCCAATACTTTGAGCTTCAAATAATTTATTGCCACTAGACAGTATGGCGGGTTGCGCGCCCGGGTGCTTGGAGCGTAGATTGCTTCGTGGTCGGAAGTCATAGTGACGAATCAGCAATTTTTAGCAAATTGAGGTTTTTGCAGTTTTATGGTTAGTTTGTCTTCTGAATTCATTTCTGAAGGTTTTGAACCAAAATAATGTCTCATTTTAAAGATATAAGACACATTTTTGGCGAATATGTTTGAAGTCTAATAAATGTTTCTTTACATACTGACGAATAAGTGATTCGCCGCTCCGTAAACACATAAATATACCCTTTTGTTTTTTACAAAGTGACGAATAGGCAAATGCGCTGGTAACCACTCCAGTTATCATGGAAATGCAAGGTACCATCAATTTCTCTTTATTACAACACAGTAAGATTTGCCGACTCCCCTAGCTTGTCAACGAAACTAAAACATAATTTTAGATAAAAGGAACAAATCTTGAGGTAAGCATAATTCTGACAGGATGATTATTTCAAAGTGGCGTAATAGTTTGTATTATTCAGTCCGTTCAATCTTCAAGCTAATCTTATTAAATGTACTTCAGCTACCAATCGCGCCGAGAAAAAACTTCGTGCCCCTGAAATCTTGTCACAAAGAAAATTGTGAAATCCAAATTCAATTTGATCACATTCAAGTGCATTTTTTTTTTTTACATCAAAACTTGTAGATAAAACGCAAATTGTTATTAATTATTAGTATTCACATAAACTACAAAAATTTCGACGAGTATAACAAATGAATTGTTGAATATTGTACCATAATCATTTACATGGTTAAGTCTAAAAGATGATGCTCATGATGTGTACTTTTTGCCAGGATTTTACTGTTTTATGATACAATTAGTGGCAACTTTGAGTGAAACCTCTAGTCTGGGTGGAAGATATTCAACAGTAATATGATCTTATAAATCAGTGGTTTTACCAATAAATTGTTTTGGAGCATATAATTAAGTTCCTATTTTGTAAACCAGAATTTACAAAATTATTGGGTTAAACAAGATTTCGATTGTTAAATGAAATCCTTCAAAACTAGTGCCAACAAAATCAAATGATTATTCCAAAAGTATAAACATTGTTGATAACAAACATTTTTAAGTTTGTGTATGCTTATACAACAAGTCAGTTCAATTACAAAATAAACATACTTGTTAGTTCAATTAGTGTCTTGCGGGTACAACTTAAACTTGGAAAAATTACCTATTCCGTCCCTCCCCTTTTGAGCAATATCTGAGGTTAACCAGGCCGAAAGGAAATGGGAAAATGTCATGTGTACTCCTCCCCTATACATAGTTGGAAGTTTTTGTTTGTTCCCTCTCCTTCAATCCACATGCCAACAACACCAATCCGACCCATCCACCCCACAAAACCCACTCTCTGATCCCCATCCAAAAATGAAGGAATTCTGGATCAGTGCTTCACTCAGGATTTTACAGTGAAATATCATGTTTAACACAAATGAAAAATTAAGGCGTGTTAAATTACCTGCATTAATGGTGGTATACTGACGAATAAGCCCCAGAGCGTAGATTTGTTTTTTTACATACTGACGAATTGGGCACAAAAAGTGACGAACAAGCCCCAGAGCGTAGATTTGTTTTTTTTTTACATACTGACGAATTGGGCACAAAAAGTGACGAACAAGCGCGTAAAGTAAAACAATGTTTTTTACATACTGACGAATAGGTTTATGAGGTTATTATTATTTATTCAGATCGTTTTATTATGAATAACACAACAAATGTGAAGAGGAACTGCTTAAAAACAAACCTTCTATTTGGCAAGTGATAATGTAGGATAACAAGGTATGAAAGCAACGAATGAAAACACGTCCAACTTCAAAGTGAATTTACTCAAAATGCGCTTTTTCCTGATTCGTCACTATGAGAAAAATGCGACGAATTTAACCGCCCATTGGTCTTTTTGCCGTATCAATTGATTTACGACTCGTTTCTCCTGGGCCCCATGGATGGATCAGTTGTTTCACATGGCAAAATACACTTCACTTTCGTTTGAGCAGTCTGTGTGTAAACTTGTTCTCTTGCGCTGTTAGGAAAATTAGTTTGATAAAATCCCGCCACCTCCCCTGCATATCACCTTTCCACATTTACCGCTAGTTTTGTGGCATAATATAACGCATTGTTGTGTCCTTTCTTAGTTCGGGGTAATGGTAACTCAAGCCAGTGTATGCAATGTGATTGTGGATTGCTTGTAGTGACTCTAATCATCATGTTGGCATGGGATAGCGAGCATGGGGCCAATGTACGTTCTCAATTCCCACAGAGGTTTGAGTTTTCGTATCCGGCTACTATCCTGATTGGTTCTTTGCAAGCAGATCCGGAATTTCATTGTGTACACCTCCATAGTCCTCGGGTGCTGTGTTCATTCAATTTGTACTTTCTTAATCATTTGGTATTATTTTGTTTGTTTATACCTGATGCCAATCTTAGTTTTGCGGTTTATTCTGCCATTGGCCTGCACTATGTATTATGATTGATTTGATTAACATGCAACTCGGCGTATGCCATTGGAACGGTTATTTAACTGTTCCCTTAAGCTTTAAATGAGGATTTCGCGGATTGGATTACTACCGGAAATCAATTTTGCTGAATGTTCAAGATCTCGCGGATTAATTGATAATGCCGGAGATCAGTGCTGTTTGTAAATTTTTGGATTTCGCGGATTGGAGTACTGCCAGAAATCAATTGTCAAATTTATTGTATAAGATTTCGCGGATTGGATTACTACCGGAAATCAATTTTGAATATTTTTGTAGAAGATTTCGCGGGTTGGACTACTACCGGAAATCGATTTTTGATAATTATTGTTTAACATTTCGCGGATTGGAGTACTGCCGGAAATCAATTTGGATAATGTTTAAGATCCCGCAGATTAAATGACACTGACGGAGATCAGTACTGTTCTTGCAAATTTATTATGATTTCGCGGATTGGATTACTACCGGAAATCGATTTGCTAAGAGTGCTTTCAGTTTTGTAAATTCAGTTTGGCTAAATGGTTGCATTTGTGACAAAATGTTCATGGTTATAAGATCATGTAACTATTTGAGTATTTTGATTAAAAGGCTGCTCAAGCCACTCGGTTCAAAGTAGGTGTCTATACTTGTCGTGTGTGGTAATAATAAATAGCAAGACAAGTTCTCTTAAGAACAAATCTACACAGCAAAGTAGATATTTATACACATGGTGTTACCGCAAACCGAATATATATATATTTACAACTTGTATCTATAAACTGAATACATAGTCTTTTTTGTCAAATACTCAAGAATAATTTTGTTTGTAAATATTATTATTATTATTATCATTATTATGACGAGCTCGGTCCAGCACCTCTGTAACAGTTGTAATGCTACAAGTCACCGTATAATGAAATAAGATCAGACCCAAGTAATTTGACCAATAAAAACCGTTAAAATCCCCGGTAAATTAAAAACGTCTTGACAGATAGCTTTTCCACTGTGGCCAGCAGTGACCCTTGACCTGAAGGTCTAATCATATAATCTATTGCGTCATAAATGATTTCAACCGACTTCTTCGCATCGCAACTTCCGTCTGCCCCTCTCTAAAACGTTGTGATCTGCTGCGTATATATATAATGTTTGTGTGTATGGCCAAACATTGTTTTATTCACGTGATGAGTGAACACAGGAACAATTTATTTATGTAATTCGAAGTTATGACCCCTGGATACCCCCTCTTACGACTCATTACCCCACATTAACATGTTTGCAACAATATACGCAATAATCGTGCCAATCTAGCGAGTGCCGCGCAAAGCGCTGCATCCCGCTCGTCGTTTATTAAAACTCATCGAGCAGAACGTGTAGAACGAATTGCTTAAATCTTGTATGGGTATTAGTTTGGTTTTCTTTTTGTTTAACGCTGTTGCTTCCTGGGCTTCGTACATTGGCTATAGGTTCAACGCAGAAAAGGAATGTTTGTATTTATGTTTTACGACCCTTATTGTGGTTACTTGAAATAAGATTATCAATGATTGTAATCGCCTGGTGCACATATGCCTGTAGAAAACAGCTCCTTTTAAAGGAATAAATCAAATACTTTTGTATTACTTACTTCCTTCTTCTGTTAGAGTTGTATTTGAAGCAACTGGTCCTGAATTGAAATGATTCTCCGCAGACACTGACAGTGTGTATAACGTAAAGGGAACAAGGTCCGTGAATTCTACCCGTGTATCTGAGATCGTGTCTTCTCTTATTCTATCGTCACTGCTATTAAGCTTGTAATGATACTGGGTTATGATGCCGTTACGCTGGCCACACACTGGTTGCTTCCATGAGAAAGTCATGGTTTGGTTGGTAACATCGGTAGACTGCAAATCACTGGGAGGACCAGTAGGTGCTAAAATGACAAAAGTTAAGTAAATAGAAAATACATAATCAGCTTTGGTTTCTCTAGCAACATGCCTTTTCTAGAACGTTGGGAAAGTTACAATTATTGGTCAGTTTGTTTACGTTTGACTGTATTCTTGCAACAAACGTAAAACAGTTTACGAAAAGCTTCAGAACGTCGTTTGAAGGTGCTACCAATACATTCAAGGGACACGTTGCCCTGGATTGGGCGATTTGGTAAAAAGCGCTTATGAACTATCACACTCCGCCATTTTCAAGTACCAAATTCTCCACTCCGCAAAATGGCGCACCTTGTTAGTTATTTGTGTGGATCAATAAATTCCCATTATAAAACATCTTCCCTACCATAGACATTTCATAACAAACGTTTTTTTAGAGCCAAATTTTCCCAATCCAAGGTAAAGTGACTCTTAAAATGCAGCCATTACTGCAGTAACATTATTGACATAATTATTCAGTTCACGCCTGTTTCATGAATGTACTTTGCTGACTTGTCATTATGTTTGTTTACTGCCGTTTAGTGTCAGTGATTTGTGTTAGGTAACTATTCTTTTTTAGCATCATATGCGTTGAAACGAAACCGGTTTGACGTTCTTTCATGACCCTCACGATACTTGTTGATGAATTTACTTACACACGGTACCTTATTAAATGGTTTCACAGGAGCACAGGCATGCACAGGTGCCCTAAACAATTTTACAAGCTTTGCTTCTTTCAATCAATCAACCAATGACTCAATCCGCCAGTCAATCAATCGTAACATAATATATGGCGCCAATTCAACGGTCGTTGCTCATGGCGCCGTACAGTGAGTTCTTGTAAATAGGTGAGATTTGATTGACGTATCGAAAGTCCATACAGAAGGTGATTGCCAGATGTAGTAAGGAAGACTGTTCAAAATCATTGGGGCCGCAACTGAAAAGGCGCTGTCACCCCAACTGTACTTATTTACGTGCTCCTCCGCACTATCACCCGTGTTTCCATGCATATCGCTTTATTGTAAACCACATTGAGTTGAAAAAAGCTGCAGTGGATCTTTAAAAAAAATGTTCTTCCTGGGAAGCTGAGTTTTACTGTTAATGCTATTGACCTCTTTTAAAAGTCATCTTTCTTACTTACTAGTTCATTTCTTCAACGAAGGAAAATGGATTCTGCCTTTAAGGGTTGAAGCTCCATTAACCCCAAACCTCATTATAATCAAATGTTACAAACCTACACCTACCAGTATCGTTGGTTATGACTGTCACTGATGCCTCTATCCCTGCTCCCGCACTGTTAGAAGGTGTGACGTGCACACGATATGTAGAGTGAGGGTATAATCCAGTCATGGTTGTTGGTGACTGAGAGCCATCGAGCCACTGCTTACGATTTAGGGAAACTTCTCTGTTACACTGGTCCCTTTTATGGAAAGACAATAGTTTTAATCCTCCGGGGACAGGTTCAAACAGAATCATACATGGTTAGGGTTAGGAAGTACGTGTACTTCAGCTGCAGTAAGAGTGACTTTAGATTTATTTGTTTTTTTGTATACACAAATAAGTGAATTTGCTACTTTTATTAGGCTTGCAACTGTTTGACAGCGTTCATAGAAATCTTTTTTGTGGTATTCCATTGTTCAGGTCTATAAGTACTTTAATTCAATTTAGTAAGCAGATTAATTACTATCATTTGTTGCGTGTGGCGGCTGAAAAAAACAGTTGGGAGTAATTTTTCCGAGTTGCTCCTCTCAACTGTTGAACTAATGATAAACGCAATGGAATGGGCTAATTTGTATTTTACATCAGTGGTAACGGTTATATTTTTCGAGGAAAGGAAATAGTTTTAAATTTTGTTCCACCGACCTGTTTACATTTGTGCGTCCCTGATTGCCGAAAAACGAGAACAAATGAAAACAATATTTTGCTATCAGACAGACCTTATTCTTATTCTTATTCTGTATTTGTCAATAAATACAGTCACTAAGTAACACAAGGAATAAATAAATAAATAAATCAGAATTTAAGTAAATAAAAGCAATAAGTAAATATTAGCAAAACAACAAAAATAAAGGCACACGAAGTCTACAAAACAACCTTAATGTAATGGCCAGGATCAACAAAAGCATACTTAGACACTGTAGCTCGAAAGCCTGTTGACCCAGTCACATAAGGAGACAATACACTAATGAAAAAAATATTTATATGAAGAGATAAATTAAATAATTATAGAATGTGTAAATACACAAAACACTATGTAATAAACTAAATAAATTAACTTTGAATAAAAGTAAGAAAATTTGAAAAGAGACAAACAATATTTTGTTTAAATTACTTAAAACAAATACAATAAAAATAAAGATAAATAAACAAATAGAAACGATACAAATATTGTACATAATAAAAAAATAAAAATAAATTTAACAAGCTAAGGGGTAAAAAAAAACCATGTATATAAATAAATAGATGAATGAACAGATGAAGAAATCCAGACAACAATAAAATAAACAAAATGAATCAATCAGTCGAAAATAAATGTACAGAAACAACAAAAACAACAACAACAACAACAATGAATAAATGACTTGAATGAATGTGATGAAAGGAAATGGGAACTCATGGTGTTTATCAAAACAAATGGATGGTTGAAGAATGCTGTAGGAGATGAACAAGTCTTAAAAAAAAATCTAATTAGCATCTAGATTGTAATAGTAAGCAGATAGTTTCTTACAACAAAACATTCAAAGTGTCCAGAATAAGTGAGTCTTTTATGTGTGAAGGCAAGTTGCTCCATAACCGAGGAAATGAATGAATTGGTGTGTACTTGAGAGCTTAAGTTCTGGCATAGTGATGGTGAAATGTGGTTAAGTCTAAATGGGTGTTGATGTTTGTGTTACACTTGATGGCATCGCAGTCAATAAGTCCAAACAAAGATTTGATGGTGAAAATGATGATGTGCTGTTGTCTCCTGTTAGCAAGGCTCATCCAGTTGAGTGTTCTTAAACGTTCCTTATAAGGCATTTCTCTTCGCTGTTGCTTCAAGCACATTCTGCTTGCCCTGCGTTGCACACCTTCCAACTTTGCTGATAATGTGGCAGTGTATGGGTACCAGGCAGGTAACCCATACTGCAAGACAGGCAGAACTAAGGCAATAATATAAAGGCACCTGAGGGCATGTGAGGATGACCCCCAGCAATCTGCCATATGAAACCAAGAGTTTTGTTTGCTTTGGACACAACCAAATTTACATGATCATTCCAATTTAGCTTGTTATTAACAGTTATCCCAAGGTACTTATACAATGAAACAACACCAAGGGCATTACCTTGCAGTGTGTAATGTGGAAGATGCTCGTCCTTGGGTGTTTTGCAGCGAGACAAATGCATCACTTTGGATTTTTCTTTGTTGATCTTCATACCATTAGCTATGCTCCATTGACTGAGCGTTGTAAGGTCAGACTGTAGAGCATGTTCATCAGCGGGAGATTTGATTGGCTTGCAAATGAGGGTGTCGTCAGCAAAAAGTAGAGAAGTTGCAGATATATTTATTGAAATATCACTGATAAAGGGGTTGAAGAGAAGCGGACAAAGGACACCTCCCTGGGGAACTCCAGATGAGACTGGTGCCCAAGAAGAGACGCTTCCACGGTATGTAACTCGCTGCTGTCGATCAGTGAGAAATGATTTCAGCCAGATCCATGTGGGGCCACGAATGTTAAAGTTATTAGCCAATTTATTGAGAAGAATGTGGTGAGGCATGAGGTCGAAAGCCTTGCTGAAGTCAAGGAAGATGATGTCAAGTCGAGGTGGGTGTGGCTTATCGAGAATAGTTGCCCAGTCATGGGTTGCATTGATGAGTTGGGTAACACATGATTTCTTAGCTGTGAAACCATGTTGTTTATCATTACCCAGACATATGAGTTTACATGCTTAATAATGTTCTCGGCTATAGCTTTTTCTAACACCTTGCCAACTACTGATGTTAAAGCAACAGGTCGATATTTAATAATGCAGTTGCGACTGCCGGCTTTGAACACAGGGTTGATTTGAGAGAGTTTCCAATTCTTAGGAACAGATCCTTTACCAAGAGATGAATTCATCAGTCGCAGTAGCGGTGGAACAAGTGGAGTTTTTTGCAGCTTGAAGAATTGATGTTGAGATTGAGTCTGGACCAGGTGCCTTGTGAGATGACAACGAGGATGAAGCCTTTGTCAACCATTCAAAGGTAACTTTAAATTCAGGCATCTCAGGTCTTGGTAGGGAACATGACGGAGCAGTCTCTGGGCACATTGCAGCTGGAGAATGGACAGAGGTGAAAAAGTCATTGAAGGCTTGGGCGATTTCACCTGGCTTATGGATGAGACTACCAGCAGACTGGAAAGCAGCAGGGCATTTGGACTTTCTTTGATCACGAACAAAGCGCCAAAAGCTTCGCTTGTTGTCAGATGCAGCAAATAAATGATTGACATATTTCCAATATGACGATTTTGTCAAGTTCTTCACTTTGTTCCTAATTTGTTTGTAGTGCAGCCAGGTAGATGGAGAGTTTACTCTTTTTGCTTTGGTATTAAAACAGAGTGTGTTTTAGTGAGATGAGTTTTTTAAGTTCTGCATTTATCCGAGGGGATGATTTGCGATGACAATTCGACCGTGGGATGCTATCTCAAACAGCTGCATCAAGGATGTCATTAAATCCTTCCCAAGAGGCATTAGGATCCTCATCATCCAAGAATGCAGACCACGGTGCAAGATGTAACAGTTGCTGTAGATAATCAAAGTCAGCTTTCTTGTACTGAAGAAAAGAACGAACAACATTTGGATGTGGTGAAGCTCGAGCTGCACAAAAATCGAAGTATACTGCGTGGTGATCGCTACTAACTGGGTTAGCAAAAGACGTAACGTTAGTGAATTTCTCTTGTCGATTAGTAAAGATAAGGTCGATTGTGGTTCCATCCAGGGAGGAGTTGTTTGAAGGGCGAGTTACATCCTGAACTAACTGTTCAAGACTCATGGAGTCAGTTATTTCTTGAAGACTTACTAAGGAAGTAGACTCCGTTTGCCAGTTTATATTAAAATCTCCCGTCAGAATACAGCCTTCAAAGATATGAAGTTCCGGTTGATTAGCATCACATGTGTCTTGTAATTTGTTAAAGAAAGTTATGGCAGAGTTTGGAGGCCTGTAGATGATTCCAACTAGCCATTTGGAGCTTTTGATGGTCATAGATAGCCATATCATTTCAATGTCTACAGGGTCAAAGATCTTCAGATGAATTGGGAGTAGAGTATCATTGACGATGGCCATAATACCACCACCATGACTGTCTCGATCATGCCGAAAAGAAGAATATCCAGACAAACAAGGAGATATTAAGTCAGTGTCATTAGCTGACATCCATGTCTCAGTGACACAAACGATATCAAAGGGATGGAGTTCAAGGAATGCTAGTAGGTTGTGCTGTTTGTTACGGATGCTTCTGGCGTTCAAGAGGAGCCCAGATAAAGAGTTCTGTCAAACGATGGTCGGCTGACCATCGCTTTGAAATTATATAACATTGCAATTTTCGTTAAAATTAAAATAAAAACATATGGCAAAACGATATTACCGAGGACGTGGAAATAAGACGTAACTTCAGTGAGGTTAGATATTTAAAAGCAACTTATTTTCTTATTTTTTTTTTCTCTTTTCATGTCCGCAATTGAATCTACCCTTAAAATGACTTAATCGTTGGACAATTTCCACATCTAAAAATAAAACAAACAAATGCATATGTATAAACATTCAAGGATTGATGCGAAATATTTCAGTTTGGGGCTTGTTTTAGAGATCGTAAAATTCTTACCTGTTGATGAGTTTGTATTCCACCGTGTAATTAGAGACTGGACAGTTGTTGGCAGTCGGGCTCTGCCACGTAACACGTATTTGGGTTGCGTCTGAGGTTTGATTTGCCCGTAGCATGGTCACTCTTCCTGGAACTAGGTTATTAAGGAAGGTGGGATGTGGTTTTACGTTATACTGTAAACAACTTCAAGGTCAAAATTGACCCGAATCTTGGTCCGGTGGATCCTGACTCATTTCTAGTGCATTTTTATTTATCAATGACCTGCCCGTTTTTAAATTTATTTCCTTTTTAATGAAACCATATTTAAACTGTTTTGTTTACTCCGTCCCATACGAGCAACTGCCTCAATTGTCTCTAATAAGGGAATAAAAGGGTAGTGACGCGGTCTTAACCGGCCGTTTAAAACCGGCAGGGTTGTGGCAGTGTGATGAAGGACCGAGCCGAAGGCGAGGTCCTTTATCGCACGGCCACGGCCCTGCAAGGTTTTAAACAGCCGGTTAAGACCAAGTCACTAGTCTTTTATTCCCATTCATAAATGCCCTTTTTGTTAAAAAGCGTAATATTTTTGGAAAAATCTCAACTTTTCTGTTAACTTTCATTTCCTGTCACGTCCTCGAGGCCTGTTTCGCGAAGGATACATGCCACGCTCAACAGTTGTGCGTACGCGCGCGTTATAACACTAACATGTATTTAGACTGAATACCAGTACACGCAGTATGTGTTGATTGCGTTTCGCGTAAATTAGCGCCTGCGTAAAACCTTGCGCGCCACAGGTGTGTTTAAACACTTCTAGCCGTGCATTATCATCCGTTTATAACCGGCCACGTGACACGCTCTCCACCAGTCAGAATGGATAAACTCTCCGAGGTATTTATGTATGGTGTTTTAAAGCTTCTCACACAGTTATTCATGTAAGTTTAAGATTCAAATGGTAAACTAATCTATGGTCACAATGTGCTTTGTACATACCGATAGTATATGTGGTCTCTCCTCGCTCAAATGATGTGCCTCTTCTTGTTCTGAGTGTAGTTACATAGACGGTGTATAATGTACACGAAGACAACTGGTCAAAATGTGCAAACGTTGTTGTTACGTCCACATGCCTTAGACTTCGGGTTTGTCCTGCTAGAAACAACTTTGCTCTGTAGCCAGTGATCGTGCCTCCTCTGCTACCACATGGGATGGGGTTCCAGGTGACGCTGATGCTACTTTCAGTCACATCACTTCTATCAAAAGTAGGCGCAGCTTGAGGGCCTAATGTAAGTTATTGTAAGGCAGTAGTTTATGGTAGTTAAAACAGTTAAAACGTCAGTCCTTTCTTGTCGATCATATATTATTGTAGATAAAAATATACACAAAATACGTTCTAAATACATATATTTGGGATACAAACGCCGTGTGGCAGTTATCAAGCCCCATATTGGGTTATTAAATTAAATGTCTCCTTTTCCATATCCTTATTCAAGATTAATAGTTACAAGGGTTGGATGAAGCTCAACAACTCAAAAAATTTGTATTGAAATCAAACGCCTGCCACTGTAAACCACAATGATCCAAAATCTGACAGTGATACTTTTCTGATCAGATCTACATGGTCTAGATGGAGAGGCTGGAGCACCAGGTTCTATACATGTCATGTTTTTGAATAATTATAGGAAAGTGAAAGGAGTATGCAGTAAGCTTTTTCTATAATAAAACAAAGGCACAAAAAAATAAAAATAGCTGCTGGCTATTTGACCACTCGTTGTGCATATAAGTTGTACATAAACAGTCATAATGCATTTATTACAAATAACCTCCACTCTCACAAAAACTTACTTCCTTCACCGGTAATCTCCGATTTAGTTTTCGATGTTCCATTTCCAGCACTATTTCTCGATGTAACATTGACTTCGTACGTAGAGTATGCTTTCAATCCTTGTATAGTGACTGAAGTAGCGGTAGTCACCAGTGAAACAACGGAATGGTCACCCTCTTGACATTGTTCCAGATTGATGAGTTCATAGGTCACCAGGTAGTCAGTGGCAGGGCAAGGATTGATGTTCGAACCAGGAGCGCTCCATGACACTCTCAGTCGATCATGTTGTATGCGATCGATGCTCATTCTGGTAACAGCATCTGGAACTTTGAATGGTCATGCACAAAAGTGTGGATTTTGATTAATAGATAAGAAACACATGAATAATCTATCGTCAGTTATCATATAATATGAACCTAGCATGACGAGTTTCAACGAAAAGTTTAATTATCACCGACGTGCTCGTTTTTTTGTTTATTTTATTTTTATTGAAACGATATTTAAACGGTTTTGTATTCTCCCTCCCTAACGTAGCGACTGCTTCATTTGAAACTGTCTGTATTTTAAAGCTTCTCACATAGTTACTCCATTGTATTTAAGATTCAGATGATAAATTAATATGTTGTCAAAATATGTACTGCTCGTACAGATAGGGTCAAAACATGTTATGTACATACCGATAGTATCTGTGGTCTCTCCTCGCTCAAATGATGTGCCTCTGCTTGTTCCAAGTGTAGTTACAGAGACGGTGTATAATGTACACGGAGCCAATTCGTCAAACTGTACAGACGTTGTTGTTACATCCACATCCCGCGGACTTTGGGTTTGTCCTGCTAGAAACAAATTTGCTCTGTAGCCAGTGATCGTGCCTCCTCTGCTACCACATGGGATGGGGTTCCAGGTGACGCTGATGCTACTTTCAGTCACATCACTTCTATCAAAAGTAGGCGCAGCTTGAGGGCCTAATGTAAATTATTGTAAGGCAGTAGTTTATGGTAGTTAAAACAGTTAAAACGTCACTCCTTTCTTGTCGATCATATATTATTGTAGATAAAAATATACACAAAATACGTTCTAAATACATATATTTGGGATACAAACGCCGTGTGGCAGTTATCAAGCCCCAAATTGGGTTATTAAATTAAATATATCCTTTTCCATATCCTTATTCAAGATTAATAGTCACAAGGGTTGGATGAAGCTCAACAACTCACACAATTTGTATTGAAATCGAACGCCTGCCACTGTAAACCACAATGATCCAAAATCTGACAGTGATACTTTTCTGATCAGATCTACATGGTCTAGATGGAGAGGCTGGAGCACCAGGTTCTATACATGTAATGTTTTTGAATAATTATAAACAAGTGAATGGAGTATGCAGTTATTTTTTTTCTATCATAAAACAAAGGCAAACAAAAATAACTGCTGTCTATTTGACCACTCGTTGTGCATATAAGTGGTACATAAACAGTCATAATGCCTTTATTACAAATAACCTCCACTCTCACAAAAACTTACTTCCTTCGCCGGTAATCTCTGATTCAGTTTTCGATGTTCCATTTCCAGCACTATTTCTCGATGTGACGTTGACTCTGTACGTAGAGTATGCTTTCAATCCTTGTATAATGACTGATGTATCGGTAATCACAAGTAAACCAACGGAATGGTCACCCTTTTGACATTGTTCCAGATTGATGAGTTCATAGGTCACCAGGTAGTCAGTGGCAGGGCAAGGATTGATGTTCGAACCAGGGGCGCTCCATAACACTCCCAGTCGATCATGTTGTATGAGATTGATGGTCATGGTGGTAACAGCAGCTGGAACTTTTGAATGGTCATGCACAAAAGTGTGGATTTTGATTAATAGATAATAAACACATGAATAATCTATCGTCAATTATCATACAATATGAACCTAACATGACGAGTTTCAACGAAAAATTTAATTATCACCGACGCGCTCGTTTTTTGTATTTCTTTTCTTTCGTTTTTTTAGTCTCCGTCCCATACGCACCGACTCTCTGCTTTTTGTGCTCCCTGTCTGTTAAACTGTTGTTGTTTTTTACCTCCTATTTCAAACAGCTGTACATGCGTTGAACATGAAGTATTTTCTTTGATTGAATAAGACTAAATAATTATTTAAACACTTTTGTTTATGGCACAGGAAGAAAAAGGGCCTAGAGAAGGTTTGAATTCTCGAAAGTCCAGCATTGCTCGTAACCTTTTTTTAATTTACGGGATTGATGACGTCAGTTATACTGTTGCACACATACTCAACCTTACTTTTAATTTAGAGCTTACACATTATACCAGAACCTCGCGCATTATGAAACACTAGGCAAACCGCTTTTTGGTAATATAATAAATAATTTGCACTGCAATGATAAAGAATGCTTTGATAGTTTTTATAGCATCCCATTGAATGGTGTAGGTTGATTATGATTCATGCAGGGGACACGGGTTACGGGATTGGAAACTTCAAGAAAAACGGGAGAAATATGATATGCACAAATGTCGCCTCCGGACCCCTGGTCTAGTATGTAGAACCTTTGTTCTAATGTACCTATTTGAATATTTTCTTTAGGTGTAGAGTTAGTGGTCACAGAAAACCATAACAACCATCATGCCATTTATATACTACGTTAATATTATTCGTTAACCCTTGGTTGAAACAGTGATGATTACAGACTTGAGTGACAGGCGTAAGACAATACCCTAATTGAGCACTTTGTAGCAAATTGTAGAAATATAGGTGTACTACAGAACCCTTTCATTCAATATAAATTAACAAAATATCGTTTGAATTTGCACAAAAAGTGTTTGACTTTGAACACCATGTTCCCCCCATCTGTTTGTCAAGTACTATAGACTCGGCAATAAGTCGGGGAAAACAAAACATATGGTGGCATAAATTAAATTATCACTTTTTCATAGAGCTTGTTTCTGACTTTCAGCGTATCAGAGAAGAGGACGAGGATCAAACTAAAAAATACGATGTCAAAATTTGCTTGAATTTGATCAAACTTCAGCTCACTTTAACCCTGCGGTCAGCGAAGGTGCTCACGCCGTAGGCACTTTTTTATATTTGTGTTAATTACAACACTTTTTTGTGTTCAATTTCGCTGAAATTAATTTTCATCCAACCCGGAACAGTCCTTAACAAAGCGGCGGAACCGACTTTGCCCTAGAGGTCATTCACCGGGTAGGCCAGTTGTCACAAATGTGGGTGGAGCCAAGGCGGCATTCATTTGAACTATTTTTGACAAAATCGTGGATTTCGACATGCTTTGGCAAATCAGTTGTGAACCATGCAATTGCCAGTATGTTAAAATCGTTGGTGTGTGTGTTCAGTGAACTTAGATTCATCTGTTCAAACCATTAGAACAAGATTTTTGCCCCCAAACACAGTTATTTACACCCAAACATAAAACGCCTACCGCGTGAGCACCCTGGGGGACGCGCGTAAATATTATAAGCTGGCTGCTCGCAGGGTGTTAATAGAACACACGTTATAATTATAATATAACGTATAACTACTTTTTTGAACAGTTTATTACCCTTTGATTTAGTTGTGTAAGGTACCGTACTGTAGTTTCCGATGCCTTTACTCGTTTGTACAGCAACTTTGAATTGATAACTTGTGCAATAATAATACAAGTTAAGGTTGACACTTGTACCCTCGACTGCAACATGTTCATCGTCACTCTCATGGCCCTCAAGTATCTTATAGACGTAGTTCACAATGTTGAAGACGTTTGCTGGGCAAATTACCGGTTCCCACGACAATGTGTGAGTGAACAAACCATCACCAGAATAAGAAGATACATTGAGACGTTGCGGTTTCATGTTTGGAGCTGAAATCAATTAAAACAATATTTTGTTGAAATTATTAATTTGTTAAGACATGCAATTTACAAATATCGGTTACTTTATTTGTGCTCTTTTCAATATAAATTTGAGCAAAAGGAGATTGCCATAAGCGGATCACAGGGAGGAAGAGTGAATTAGAGAGAAACCTGCTTTCTGGTCCATAAGATTAATGTAACATACCTACTGTGCAAGTCGTACTGCACGATGGTTTGTTTTCAAAGTGAAGACACTTCTCTGTTGAAGAAAAACACGCATGCAGAATATTAACCTATCCTCAAAATAGAAAAGCTGCTTTCTGTAATCTCCTAAATGTAAAAGGTAAAACCTTTTGATATAAAAAATAGTTTGGGGTTGAACAAAGAAAAATTGACTAGAGCGGGATTTGAACCAACGACCTCCGGATTAACGTACCGGCGCTCTACCAACTGAGCTATCTAGCCCTATGTTGGCGGTCTCCCTATTTTGTCAATATCTTTGTTCGGGGTGCCAGTCAGAACAAAGATATTGACGAAATAGGGAAACCGCCAACATAGGGCTACAATCCCGGCCAAAATGCTTGGGCCACCCGTTCCTATAACGTTACAATAACCATACAATAACCATTCCCTGTCTCACAATAAACATTCTCTCCCCCGTCCCCCGTCCCCCCGCTCAATGTTGTCTGGAACGCAGAAGACCGTGCAACAATGTGATTCAACATTGGAAGGGGGCAGGGGGGCCCAACGAGATATGGCCGGGATTGTCTGAAATTTTTTAAGCGTGAATTTTTTGGTTAAACATTACAAAATAAGGCTTTAAAATGACTATGAATGTCCAAAGACCGCTTGATTGCCATTCATCGCTGAGTAGGGCGTTAAAACAAAATTCAAATCAGCAAGGATGATTTTTTTTTTTTTTTTGGGGGGGGGGCTGACTAAGAATGTTCAGAGACAGCCAATGTTCATGTATTGCTGAAAACGGCGTTAATACACAATTCGAAGCAGTGAGGATGTTTTTGTCGGGGAGGGGGGGGGGCTGACTATGATTGTGCTTTGACAGTAAATGACTATTTCTTGCCGAGTAGAGCGTTTGAACACAAAAGAACACACACAGGCAACATTTTTGTTGTTGAAATTTGTGTAATTTTTTTGTTGGGGTGGTATTATGTTGTGAGCATTAATACAAAATAAGTAATAAGAGAATAGAAACAATGGGATTGAAAAATGAAAGAATGGTTATAAACAATGAACATTCATTGTTTGTCGAGGAAGGTGATAAAAAATAAGAGAAAAAAAAACACGAGCATTTTGTCTCTCCTGAACTCCATTTAGGTTCAAGACATTTGACTTGTTAAGCGTATCTCTTAACCATTACACCATTCATAGACTTATACCATTGATAGACTTGATTTCAAGTCTGAGATCGCGGTTATTCCTCTGTATCAGGCACGAGAAACGCCCCCACAGATAAGCCATCATGGGCCAATATAACAATGTGCGCTATTTGGCCCAATAATGTATTGGCTATCAAGTAGACTAAAAGCCACGATCGCAGGCTTGAAACCAAGTCTACACGGTTCACCGTAGTAGAGTAAATAAAGAGATTTCATAAATTTCTTTTCTATTTTGGTTTTGAGGGTTAACCGTTTAATTTTCTGCCAAATAACCGAATGAGGTGGTTCAAAAGAATATGGACAGGTTATGTGTTGTTTGTGCACTGTAATGCCCTTTTCGTGTTGAACAAAAAACCTTTTTCACGTAAGTTACAAGCAAACATGCCATGGTGAATCGTGTGGTGAACCGTCAGACATGCGTGATCTGTCCACACATTTGGCGGGTACTGACGGGTCATCTTCTTGGCGAACCCCACTCTCTTCTTCGGATCCAAATCCGTTACAAGTCCCTTTTTACGAGCTTGCCTGTACTTGAATCCAAGTCTATTCATGGCATGGCGCGCCTCATGGTTCTATCTGAGACATGCATCAGTCTGCATGCAGACTTTATTCTTGCCGAGGTAAATGGCCCCTCTGTTTTCCTAAGTTTCTGTACATTTCTCACCAAAAGACGCTCCTGGCGCTTAGAAAGAAGTCTTTTTTCGCCCACCTCGGCCACGGTGACACCGGTGAACTTGCCCTTCATGTTTACAATTCCGCTGAACAGAACTACGGGATACATTGCACGTTGCCGCTATTTCTCTCTGTGATTTTCCGCTCTTCCGCAAAAGACGAATATATGCACGATTTTCGTTCGAAATTAAGCCACGAAACACCATGTTGTAAATTGGCTCTTGCTTTCTATAACTATGTATCAAATGCTTTGCTTCACTTATGAATTGTCTCTGATCCACCAAAGATTGGAGTATATCTGTGTGCAGTCAACTCCGCAAAATCAACTAAAGGAACTTTCAGACAATCCCGCGCAAAATGCTTGGGCCACCCATTCCCAACGCTACAATAAACATTCACTGTCGACATCCCCTGACAATAAACATTCTCTCCCCGTCGTCCCCCCCCCCTCCCACAAAAACATCCTTGCTGTTTTGTAACGCCCTACTCAGCAGTAAACGGACATTCAGTGTCTATGGACATTCATAGTCTTTTTAAAGCCTTATTTTGTAATAAGAAATTCAAAAATCACGCTGAAAGAATTTCAGACAATCCCGGCCAAAATGCTTGGGCCACCCGTTCCTATAACGTTACAATAACCATACAATAACCATTCCCTGTCTCACAATAAACATTCTCTCCCCCGTCCCCCGTCCCCCCGCTCAATGTTGTCTGGAACGCAGAAGACCGTGCAACAATGTGATTCAACATTGGAAGGGGGCAGGGGGGCCCAACGAGATATGGCCGGGATTGTCTGAAATTTTTTAAGCGTGAATTTTTTGGTTAAACATTACAAAATAAGGCTTTAAAATGACTATGAATGTCCAAAGACCGCTTGATTGCCATTCATCGCTGAGTAGGGCGTTAAAACAAAATTCAAATCAGCAAGGATGATTTTTTTTTTTTTTGGGGGGGGGGGGCTGACTAAGAATGTTCAGAGACAGCCAATGTTCATGTATTGCTGAAAACGGCGTTAATACACAATTCGAAGCAGTGAGGATGTTTTTGTCGGGGAGGGGGGGGGCTGACTATGATTGTGCTTTGACAGTAAATGACTATTTCTTGCCGAGTAGAGCGTTTGAACACAAAAGAACACACACAGGCAACATTTTTGTTGTTGAAATTTGTGTAATTTTTTTGTTGGGGTGGTATTATGTTGTGAGCATTAATACAAAATAAGTAATAAGAGAATAGAAACAATGGGATTGAAAAATGAAAGAATGGTTATAAACAATGAACATTCATTGTTTGTCGAGGAAGGTGATAAAAAATAAGAGAAAAAAAAACACGAGCATTTTGTCTCTCCTGAACTCCATTTAGGTTCAAGACATTTGACTTGTTAAGCGTATCTCTTAACCATTACACCATTCATAGACTTATACCATTGATAGACTTGATTTCAAGTCTGAGATCGCGGTTATTCCTCTGTATCAGGCACGAGAAACGCCCCCACAGATAAGCCATCATGGGCCAATATAACAATGTGCGCTATTTGGCCCAATAATGTATTGGCTATCAAGTAGACTAAAAGCCACGATCGCAGGCTTGAAACCAAGTCTACACGGTTCACCGTAGTAGAGTAAATAAAGAGATTTCATAAATTTCTTTTCTATTTTGGTTTTGAGGGTTAACCGTTTAATTTTCTGCCAAATAACCGAATGAGGTGGTTCAAAAGAATATGGACAGGTTATGTGTTGTTTGTGCACTGTAATGCCCTTTTCGTGTTGAACAAAAACCTTTTTCACGTAAGTTACAAGCAAACATGCCATGGTGAATCGTGTGGTGAACCGTCAGACATGCGTGATCTGTCCACACATTTGGCGGGTACTGACGGGTCATCTTCTTGGCGAACCCCACTCTCTTCTTCGGATCCAAATCCGTTACAAGTCCCTTTTTACGAGCTTGCCTGTACTTGAATCCAAGTCTATTCATGGCATGGCGCGCCTCATGGTTCTATCTGAGACATGCATCAGTCTGCATGCAGACTTTATTCTTGCCGAGGTAAATGGCCCCTCTGTTTTCCTAAGTTTCTGTACATTTCTCACCAAAAGACGCTCCTGGCGCTTAGAAAGAAGTCTTTTTTCGCCCACCTCGGCCACGGTGACACCGGTGAACTTGCCCTTCATGTTTACAATTCCGCTGAACAGAACTACGGGATACATTGCACGTTGCCGCTATTTCTCTCTGTGATTTTCCGCTCTTCCGCAAAAGACGAATATATGCACGATTTTCGTTCGAAATTAAGCCACGAAACACCATGTTGTAAATTGGCTCTTGCTTTCTATAACTATGTATCAAATGCTTTGCTTCACTTATGAATTGTCTCTGATCCACCAAAGATTGGAGTATATCTGTGTGCAGTCAACTCCGCAAAATCAACTAAAGGAACTTTCAGACAATCCCGCGCAAAATGCTTGGGCCACCCATTCCCAACGCTACAATAAACATTCACTGTCGACATCCCCTGACAATAAACATTCTCTCCCCGTCGTCCCCCCCCCCCCCACAAAAACATCCTTGCTGTTTTGTAACGCCCTACTCAGCAGTAAACGGACATTCAGTGTCTATGGACATTCATAGTCTTTTTAAAGCCTTATTTTGTAATAAGAAATTCAAAAATCACGCTGAAAGAATTTCAGACAATCCCGGCCAAAATGCTTGGGCCACCCGTTCCTATAACGTTACAATAACCATACAATAACCATTCCCTGTCTCACAATAAACATTCTCTCCCCCGTCCCCCGTCCCCCCGCTCAATGTTGTCTGGAACGCAGAAGACCGTGCAACAATGTGATTCAACATTGGAAGGGGGCAGGGGGGCCCAACGAGATATGGCCGGGATTGTCTGAAATTTTTTAAGCGTGAATTTTTTGGTTAAACATTACAAAATAAGGCTTTAAAATGACTATGAATGTCCAAAGACCGCTTGATTGCCATTCATCGCTGAGTAGGGCGTTAAAACAAAATTCAAATCAGCAAGGATGATTTTTTTTTTTTTTTTTTGGGGGGGGGCTGACTAAGAATGTTCAGAGACAGCCAATGTTCATGTATTGCTGAAAACGGCGTTAATACACAATTCGAAGCAGTGAGGATGTTTTTGTCGGGGAGGGGGGGGGGCTGACTATGATTGTGCTTTGACAGTAAATGACTATTTCTTGCCGAGTAGAGCGTTTGAACACAAAAGAACACACACAGGCAACATTTTTGTTGTTGAAATTTGTGTAATTTTTTTGTTGGGGTGGTATTATGTTGTGAGCATTAATACAAAATAAGTAATAAGAGAATAGAAACAATGGGATTGAAAAATGAAAGAATGGTTATAAACAATGAACATTCATTGTTTGTCGAGGAAGGTGATAAAAAATAAGAGAAAAAAAAACACGAGCATTTTGTCTCTCCTGAACTCCATTTAGGTTCAAGACATTTGACTTGTTAAGCGTATCTCTTAACCATTACACCATTCATAGACTTATACCATTGATAGACTTGATTTCAAGTCTGAGATCGCGGTTATTCCTCTGTATCAGGCACGAGAAACGCCCCCACAGATAAGCCATCATGGGCCAATATAACAATGTGCGCTATTTGGCCCAATAATGTATTGGCTATCAAGTAGACTAAAAGCCACGATCGCAGGCTTGAAACCAAGTCTACACGGTTCACCGTAGTAGAGTAAATAAAGAGATTTCATAAATTTCTTTTCTATTTTGGTTTTGAGGGTTAACCATTTAATTTTCTGCCAAATAACCGAATGAGGTGGTTCAAAAGAATATGGACAGGTTATGTGTTGTTTGTGCACTGTAATGCCCTTTTCGTGTTGAACAAAAACCTTTTTCACGTAAGTTACAAGCAAACATGCCATGGTGAATCGTGTGGTGAACCGTCAGACATGCGTGATCTGTCCACACATTTGGCGGGTACTGACGGGTCATCTTCTTGGCGAACCCCACTCTCTTCTTCGGATCCAAATCCGTTACAAGTCCCTTTTTACGAGCTTGCCTGTACTTGAATCCAAGTCTATTCATGGCATGGCGCGCCTCATGGTTCTATCTGAGACATGCATCAGTCTGCATGCAGACTTTATTCTTGCCGAGGTAAATGGCCCCTCTGTTTTCCTAAGTTTCTGTACATTTCTCACCAAAAGACGCTCCTGGCGCTTAGAAAGAAGTCTTTTTTCGCCCACCTCGGCCACGGTGACACCGGTGAACTTGCCCTTCATGTTTACAATTCCGCTGAACAGAACTACGGGATACATTGCACGTTGCCGCTATTTCTCTCTGTGATTTTCCGCTCTTCCGCAAAAGACGAATATATGCACGATTTTCGTTCGAAATTAAGCCACGAAACACCATGTTGTAAATTGGCTCTTGCTTTCTATAACTATGTATCAAATGCTTTGCTTCACTTATGAATTGTCTCTGATCCACCAAAGATTGGAGTATATCTGTGTGCAGTCAACTCCGCAAAATCAACTAAAGGAACTTTCAGACAATCCCGCGCAAAATGCTTGGGCCACCCATTCCCAACGCTACAATAAACATTCACTGTCGACATCCCCTGACAATAAACATTCTCTCCCCGTCGTCCCCCCCCCCCACAAAAACATCCTTGCTGTTTTGTAACGCCCTACTCAGCAGTAAACGGACATTCAGTGTCTATGGACATTCATAGTCTTTTTAAAGCCTTATTTTGTAATAAGAAATTCAAAAATCACGCTGAAAGAATTTCAGACAATCCCGGCCAAAATGCTTGGGCCACCCGTTCCTATAACGTTACAATAACCATACAATAACCATTCCCTGTCTCACAATAAACATTCTCTCCCCCGTCCCCCGTCCCCCCGCTCAATGTTGTCTGGAACGCAGAAGACCGTGCAACAATGTGATTCAACATTGGAAGGGGGCAGGGGGGCCCAACGAGATATGGCCGGGATTGTCTGAAATTTTTTAAGCGTGAATTTTTTGGTTAAACATTACAAAATAAGGCTTTAAAATGACTATGAATGTCCAAAGACCGCTTGATTGCCATTCATCGCTGAGTAGGGCGTTAAAACAAAATTCAAATCAGCAAGGATGATTTTTTTTTTTTTTTTTGGGGGGGGGCTGACTAAGAATGTTCAGAGACAGCCAATGTTCATGTATTGCTGAAAACGGCGTTAATACACAATTCGAAGCAGTGAGGATGTTTTTGTCGGGGAGGGGGGGGGGCTGACTATGATTGTGCTTTGACAGTAAATGACTATTTCTTGCCGAGTAGAGCGTTTGAACACAAAAGAACACACACAGGCAACATTTTTGTTGTTGAAATTTGTGTAATTTTTTTGTTGGGGTGGTATTATGTTGTGAGCATTAATACAAAATAAGTAATAAGAGAATAGAAACAATGGGATTGAAAAATGAAAGAATGGTTATAAACAATGAACATTCATTGTTTGTCGAGGAAGGTGATAAAAAATAAGAGAAAAAAAAACACGAGCATTTTGTCTCTCCTGAACTCCATTTAGGTTCAAGACATTTGACTTGTTAAGCGTATCTCTTAACCATTACACCATTCATAGACTTATACCATTGATAGACTTGATTTCAAGTCTGAGATCGCGGTTATTCCTCTGTATCAGGCACAAGAAACGCCCCCACAGATAAGCCATCATGGGCCAATATAACAATGTGCGCTATTTGGCCCAATAATGTATTGGCTATCAAGTAGACTAAAAGCCACGATCGCAGGCTTGAAACCAAGTCTACACGGTTCACCGTAGTAGAGTAAATAAAGAGATTTCATAAATTTCTTTTCTATTTTGGTTTTGAGGGTTAACCGTTTAATTTTCTGCCAAATAACCGAATGAGGTGGTTCAAAAGAATATGGACAGGTTATGTGTTGTTTGTGCACTGTAATGCCCTTTTCGTGTTGAACAAAAACCTTTTTCACGTAAGTTACAAGCAAACATGCCATGGTGAATCGTGTGGTGAACCGTCAGACATGCGTGATCTGTCCACACATTTGGCGGGTACTGACGGGTCATCTTCTTGGCGAACCCCACTCTCTTCTTCGGATCCAAATCCGTTACAAGTCCCTTTTTACGAGCTTGCCTGTACTTGAATCCAAGTCTATTCATGGCATGGCGCGCCTCATGGTTCTATCTGAGACATGCATCAGTCTGCATGCAGACTTTATTCTTGCCGAGGTAAATGGCCCCTCTGTTTTCCTAAGTTTCTGTACATTTCTCACCAAAAGACGCTCCTGGCGCTTAGAAAGAAGTCTTTTTTCGCCCACCTCGGCCACGGTGACACCGGTGAACTTGCCCTTCATGTTTACAATTCCGCTGAACAGAACTACGGGATACATTGCACGTTGCCGCTATTTCTCTCTGTGATTTTCCGCTCTTCCGCAAAAGACGAATATATGCACGATTTTCGTTCGAAATTAAGCCACGAAACACCATGTTGTAAATTGGCTCTTGCTTTCTATAACTATGTATCAAATGCTTTGCTTCACTTATGAATTGTCTCTGATCCACCAAAGATTGGAGTATATCTGTGTGCAGTCAACTCCGCAAAATCAACTAAAGGAACTTTCAGACAATCCCGCGCAAAATGCTTGGGCCACCCATTCCCAACGCTACAATAAACATTCACTGTCGACATCCCCTGACAATAAACATTCTCTCCCCGTCGTCCCCCCCCCCCCCCCACAAAAACATCCTTGCTGTTTTGTAACGCCCTACTCAGCAGTAAACGGACATTCAGTGTCTATGGACATTCATAGTCTTTTTAAAGCCTTATTTTGTAATAAGAAATTCAAAAATCACGCTGAAAGAATTTCAGACAATCCCGGCCAAAATGCTTGGGCCACCCGTTCCTATAACGTTACAATAACCATACAATAACCATTCCCTGTCTCACAATAAACATTCTCTCCCCCGTCCCCCGTCCCCCCGCTCAATGTTGTCTGGAACGCAGAAGACCGTGCAACAATGTGATTCAACATTGGAAGGGGGCAGGGGGGCCCAACGAGATATGGCCGGGATTGTAGATAGCTCAGTTGGTAGAGCGCCGGTACGTTAATCCGGAGGTCGTTGGTTCAAATCCCGCTCTAGTCAATTTTTCTTTGTTCAACCCCAAACCATTTGAAATTTACCCAGTCAGTTTCCCTTGTGGTTCATTACTTGACATTTAAAATTTAAAAAGTCGCATCCCCTCAAGGTGATCCCGTGGCTGCCGCTTCCCAGGTTGTATCGTAAACTTGGGTGTGATCCCTGGCTACACGGCAGTTAACTGTTGCATGGCTTCTGACTGGCACCCCGAACAAAGATATTGACAAAATAGGGAGACCGCCAACTTAGGGCTAGATAGCTCAGTTGGTAGAGCGCCGGTACGTTAATCCGGAGGTCGTTGGTTCAAATCCCGATCTAGTCATGTTTTCTTTGTTCAACCCCAAACCATTTGAATTTACCCAGTCAGTTTCCCTTGTGGTTCTTTACTTGAATTGACGATAAAAAAAATAAATACCAATTTTCCGAAATTTAATTTAACCATGCAGCGAGGGACTTGTTTGGTTGCAGCGCCCCCGTGGTACGATGTCAGCACGTGCTGACAAACTTTTTCCATAGTTTAAGAGGGTTAGTATTGCATTCTTCTAAACAAGTTTTTTAAACAAAAGTGTGTTCTTTACATGTCCAGGTAGTGCCGGTTTAACTTAAGCTTAGTTGTTTGCTCAATAAATTAAGTTGTATAACTTGGTTTCATCTACTATTGACAATTGACGTTGATTCGGTACATGAAGAATGCTGGCAGAGTTTTCCTTCCCCTTCTAACCAAATCACTGACCCCTGTTGATTGATACCCCCCCCCAGCCCCGTGACGTATGTCATGTTCCAGCCTAGGATATCATTCCATATGAGCTGACCACTGTGTACGATGTGGTAAAGACAATGGACATATACAATCATGTCAGCAGAGTTTTAAACTGCGTGACAAAATAAAGTTGTTAAGATGATACCTGTAGCGATTTCAGTAAGCCACAGGAGATACTTTACGTTCGAAGTGAATGTGTGGCACTTTGGAGACAAAGTTCAATTTAACATAACTCGTTGGTGGAAATCAAACTGATGTTTATAGATTATTATTATTTTTTGTATCATACCTTGACAGTTTTCCCCAGTATATCCTTGCGCACATTGCCCGGTATCGCATCGACCTGTATATCTATCACACAACGTCTCCTTAGCGCAGTGACATGTCTTTGCGCAGTTCACGCCGAACGTCCCTGCTGAACATGGTTCTGAAACATAGTTACAAAGTAAACCCACAAACATAAAGTATACCGGTGTACGGATGATTTCCATTAACGTTAGTATTTCCATAATAATTGTATAAATGTAAACAAGTGGCCCGTATCATCTGTGCATTTCAAGGCTCACTCCCATTTTTAAGTAATCACACCACACACATCGTTAGGCTATGACCTCAAGGTCCCCCAGTATGCTGACCATTACTCACCTGTTGATCGCAACATCATCTGACCTTGTTCCTGGAAAATGATGTCACTAATCTTACGTTATTTCTCTGTGACACCATTTCTAAATTAAGACTCGCTCTCTAGCAAAATCCTAAAAAAACGTCTCCCCAACTTTCAAACTTGGCCTGGACTACTCCTTCGACTTTTTCTTATGCATTAGTGCAAGAGACTCGCCTCTCATATACCTACGAGCTAGGTCTATTACCTCTGTAACAGTTGTATTGCTACAAGTCAATGCTACGAGTCACCTTATAATGAATTGAGATCAGACCAAGACAAATACAAAATGTACATTTTTATGATCAGAAATGTTAAAAAGTATATACCAATTATACACACAGTTCATTATTCTCTAAAAACATAGGTAAAGAAATAAAAGCAAAACGGTTGCTATGGTAACAGTAGAAAACCAATATCAACAATTCTTTAATTAGAGGGACCCTTGGTGATATTTACAAAAATGCAAACACTTTGGTATCGATCAACCTCTCCGTTAATATAGAGTTATGACCAAAATTGTCTCGTGATCGAGAGCAGAATGCCAACACACCAATTTGATACGATGGAAACTAATGCCTTCTATGTGGCAATGCAAAAGATACTTTAGTTTAACTGAAGCACATCTTTACATCTGAGTATACAATTATTTAGTCAGACTTGCATTTATACCTTGACAGCTGTTCCCTGTGTATCCTGCTGCACAGTGTCCATTAGTACACCGACCTGTTGTTCCATTACACGACAACCCGTCGGCACAGTGACAAATCTGGGCACAGTCTAAACCGAATTTGCCAGCGATACATTCTGAAAAGTAGAAATAGAGACATGGAGGACGTCAACATCGAGTTTTACAATTTTTATTTCTCAAATTATCAATTTCAGTTGTGTTCCATACCTTGACAGTTATCTCCTATGTATCCTGCTGCACAGTTTCCATTACATCGACCTGTTGTTCCATTACATAACACCCGGTTGGCACAGTGACAAATCTGGGCACAGTCTAAACCGAATTTGCCAGCGATACAATCTGAAAAGTCGAAAGAGAGACATGTAAAACGTCATCATAAAGTATTACTTTTGTATTTCTCAAATTATAAATTTAAGTTATGTTCCATACCTTGACAGTTTTCTCCAGTGTATCCTAGTGCACAGTTTCCATTCAAACATTGACCTGTTGTTCCATTACATGACACATCGACGGCACAGTGACAAGTCTGGACACAGTTGGCACCGTATGTTCCATCATCACACACTAAATCAGTGAAATTAAGAAAGAACCAGAAGTAAAGCACTAAACATGGCCGACCACAAGTTCTGCGTTTGACTATACGATTTGTATATTTACTGTCATTATATGACACTATATTTTTGATGAAGATTTTTCATGAAGTTTCAAAGCTTCAATAGCTTTATTTCTTAAATTAAACATTCATTGCAACTTTTGCACGAAAGTGAATTTGTTTGTTTTTCACGAACTAACGGTGCCAACTGTGTTTCCATTTACTACTGTAGTCCATAGCGTGAACCAAGCTCAATTATGAGTAAAAAGAATAAAAAATACAATAAACATTCAATTTTGTTAAATACAAAAACAAGGTGTTCGTGAGTGATGCCAACAAATTGCGATTGAATGATTGGTGACGACATTATACCTTAGCAATCCAGATGTCTGATTCAGGCGTTTGATTGTTTCCCAATTTAAAACTTCAACTTTTGATAACGATGATTTATGGATTATAAAATTCCAATGTTTGGTTAAAAAGTTATGATTTTTTCAAATGATAAACATCAACTTACGGTGCTGAAGTTAAGGTCAATTTGGTTTACACTTTTTGGTGCATTTGTTAACTTTTGAAGACCGAAACAATGATGTTTAAACTAAGAAAAACAAATGTGTGGTTAAAGAGTTAAGAAATTTTCAACTTCCGATTTCAGCAGGAAGTCAAGGTCAAATGGGGTAACTTTTTGGGGTAGCACTTGTTGAGATTTTAAAGACCTTTCTAATGTAACAATACATTGTAAAAATACATTGTGTGGTAAGGAGTTATTAATACTTCAAATATGAAACTTCAACTTCCAGTTTGAACAGGTAGTTAAGGTAAAATGGGTCACATTTTGTGTGTTGCTCCAATTTTTATTATTATTATTATTTTTTTTACAATGATGTATAGATTGTAAAAATCAAACTTTTGGTTCAGAACTTTCGAATTGACCGGAAAATATGATTAAATGAGGTCACACTGTGTTGCGGTTGTTACATCTTTGGAGCCCTTTCTGATGACGTATAGATGATAAAAATTAATGTGTGGTTCAGAAGTTCTGAATGTATTTTACAATAAATGTTAATTGTATTCCAACATGGAATACAATGCAAACGTAAACTAAACTAATGTACTAAGGTCTACATGTTGCTGTACAGGTACAGCGGCTGCGTATGTGTAAATGTGTTCTTTCACTATCGTGCGTCGTCGATGCGGGTCATTAACCCTTGCAGTACCGCCGAGCCAGATGTGCTCAAAAAGCATTCCACTTCGTGACCACCGAGTCAATTGTGGCACCTAACTATTTCCTATCTTGTTTACCATGTAGGCTCACTGACACACCCACCAACAGTAATTTCTCAAAATGTAAATTGTGCCCTCAATCCCATGCAGGCCCGCGTGCGTGCATCACCCCGCAACTTTCAAACCTGCCCGCGTCCCCTCCGTCCTAGATTCTGACATGGCCGATGAAAATGTTAAAAATTTTGGACGAAATCTTTGCCGATAGCGGTTCCGACATGTCCTCTGACGATGATTCATCACATGATGTGTCGGAAGAAGACAGTGATGATGAGCCCATCGCCTCCACATCGACAGCATCCTGTTCATCCAAGACCAAGAAGCCGAATTTCAGGTGTGGCTGGCGTGAAGCCAAGTCTTACACCCGGCAGACCGCCTGTGCAATTTACAGCAAACACCAGGGCCACAGAAACTTCAGTTCGTTCTCCCCCTACAAATCTTCGAACTGTACTTTTTTATTTTTAATATTTTTTTATTTTAAATTACTTTGTGGGTGGATGATACAAGTAAAAAAAAATCGACATTTCAAATCCATAGATAGCCCGTTGTCATGGTCACAGCTCAATTTTGTGTTTTTGGCATTTTAGGCCGATTTTGGGTCTGAAAAGCTGTTTTAGCTCATATTTATAACTCCCCCCCACCACAAAATGCAAAATTGATTTCATAAAACCTTTTATATCACCACAAAGTATCATCCTTGCATTGCTTTAGAAAACAAAATTATTGCTATAAATGTTACCCTTATGCTATTTTTGGATCATCATTAAAGAATGTTTTTAGAAATTGCGAAATCAACATTTTTACCCTATTTCTGGCCCTCAAAATGTCAACTTGCCAGGGGTCTCAGAAAATTTTCCTTTCGGTTGTGATTGGGCTAACATTAGTTTTTCATATTGTGGAAAAAAAACTTGGGCAATTTTGTCCTGTTGTGACAGTACTGCCTCAAAAGTTGACCTTTTCCCCAAAACAAGAAAAAATGCATTTTGAAGTTTTTCTCCTAGTTTGAATAATATCATTAATAAAGTACACTTCCATCAATCCTGCAACTTTTTAAAGCACTCTGTAGGCTTGTTGATAACCCCACATTGATCAAGAATTGTTTATGACCCAAATATGCATTTATGGGAATGACTCCATATTACGTTTTCAAGATTTTAAGGTCCTTTGTGGTCTTGAAAAAGCATGTTTTGATATTTTGTCTCAATTAATTCAGTTGAACCGAAATGCGAATTTGTTTGTTTGAAAATTCAAAATCAAACTTTGATGTAACAACCATAATTTTGGCAATTAAATGTCAATGTGCCAGGGGTCTTTAATAAAAGATGCCTTCTCAGTTTTGATTAGGCAAATCTTTGTCATTTTAAAACCATTTAAAAAACATGGCAGGTGGTATGACAATTTGGTTCATATAATGTTCTTCATTAATTCGTCTTTTTTAAGTCACTCTTAGGCTTTGTTCGATTACTCCAATTGACCGTTGAAAATGATTGAGGAAGAACCAAAATATCGGAAGTATGCGCTCCACTCCAATGACACAAAATCACAAAGTTTTGGATATTTGAGACATTCTTGGAGAGGCTATGGTATCAAGCCAGCAACCATCATGTCTTCCGAACAACTAAAACAAGTTGAAGCTCCATCACTAACAATCCAAAGAGGCCCTAAGCAGCAGGGGAACATGTTCAAAGAGGTCCATGCAAGACAGAGGCAAGGCTGTAAAAGTGGGAAACAACAAAGTGAAAGTTCCGAAGATGAGGATATGCCTGAATCGGAGCTTTTCCCTGTCCCGAAGAAGGATGCATTGATTCCTGCGAGACTTTCTCTGTGACTTGAATCACCATTTGCTTTTTGTGGCAATCACACCAGATGGTTAGAAAAGCACACACTTCATGACAAGGTGAAACTTATGTCGCAGAGAAGTTGCATGTTGAGGCAAGAGTTATCCCATGCATAGAAGCGAATACAATCCCGGCTCAGGGCGGAAAAACAACTGCCTGCAGGTTGGGCAGTGCAGAAACGTCGACAGTCCAAACACTTCAACAACAAAAACTAAAGGATTTCCTATTAAACGAAAAGTTTAATCTGGGTGAAGTAAGTCGAAACAAGTGTGACCCTGCAAATTGTTGCAAAAGAAATAAGTCTCGGCTTCGAAGTGTTGGAAACAGTTTGCCATGGTCTCAACATTGATACACAAGAATTGCATGGAGTGTAAGAGATCACTCAACCTAAATCAGTAAGATGAAATTGTAGTAAAAAGAGTTTAATGAGGCCAGATTTGGTTCTTTTTTCCATTCATTATCTTAAAATCCAAGATTTGGGTCATCGACAATTTCTGAGCAGTGTGGGGTTATCCACAAGCCTACAGAGTGCTTAAAACAAGTTGCCAGATTGACGGAAGTGTACTTTTTTATTGATATTAATTCAAACTAGGAGAAAAACTTCAAAATGCATTTTTTCTGGTTTTGGGAAAGAACAGTCAATTTTGGAGGCAGTACTGGATACAGTTGCCCAAGTTTTTCTTACCAGATATGAACAGACCAATGTTAGCCCTAATCACAACCGAAAGGAACATTTTCTGAGATCCTTGGCAAGTTGACATTATAAGGGCCCAAAATAAGGTAAAAATGTTGAATTTGCAATTTCTAAAAACATGCTCTAATGCATGATGCAAAAAGAGCATACGGGTAAAATTTTATAGCAATCATTTTTTTTTTCTAAAGCAAAGCCAATTATGTTTTTGTGGTGATATAAAAAGGTTTTATGAAATAACTTTGCATTTTGGTAGGGTGGAGTTATAAATATGTGCAAAAGCAAAGATTTTCAGGCCCTTCAAATCGGTCTAAAATGCCCAAAACACAAAATGAGCTATTACCATGACAACGGGCTATATTTGGGTCATAAACAATTCCTGATCAATGTGGGGTTATCAACAAGCCTACAGAGTGCTTTAAAAAGTTGCAGGATTGATGGAAGTGTACTGTTTTTACGATATTAATTCAAATTAGGAGAAAAACTTCAAAATGCATTTTTTTTCTTGTTTTGGGGAAAAAAGTCAACTTTTGAGGCATAACTGTCACAACAGGATACAATTGCCCAAGTTTATACAATTGCCCAAGTTTTTCTCACCAGATATGAAAAGACTAATGTTGGCCCTAATCACAACCGAAAGGAACATTTTCTGAGACCCCTGGCAAGTTGACATTTTGAGGGCCAAAAATAGGGTAAAAATGTTGATTTTGCAATTTCTAAAAACATGCTTTGATGCATGATCCAAAAATAGCATAAGGGTTAAGTTTATAGCAATATTTTGTTTTTCTAAAGCAATGCCAAGGATGATACTTTGTGGTGATATAAAAGGTTTTATGAAATAACTTTGCATTTTGGTAGGGTGGAGTTATAAATGTGAGCTAAAAGCCAGCTTTTCAGACCCCAAAATCGACCTAAAATGCCCAAAACACAAAATGAGCTGTTACCATGACAACGGGCTATACATGGATTTGATCATTTATACATGGATTTGTATCATCCACCCACAAAGTATTTAAAATAAAAACAAATTTGACCGTGTACAAGTATTTACGTGAAATTACACTTAAAACCTTCTGTTTATTTAGGTTTCAGAAACAAATTTTCCGAGGGAAATAATTGTCATGCATTGGTATGAAGAGCAACTTAAGAAATGTTAAGCTTTCACATTGAAACTACTCAATATGGTATTTATTGGTCTTAATACCTAAGGCAATATGCCAAAGGAAACAGTCATTTCATCATATACTTCAATGTCAGCATTGGTTGCTTACAAGTACAAGTTGCATTCTGTGACTAGGACCCATTCTGCCTTGTGAGGGCGCTGTAACTTAAAACTTTATAGAATACTCTTGGTAACTAAGTAGTCATATCGATGAAATTTCCCTGGTCACCATTACATAAGTTGCAAGTATCTGTTGGTACTGAAAGGGTTAAACTTGCGCTTTATCGCCCTTTTTCGACGAGACGTAAAAGTCAAAATATTGCCATCTATGTGCAAAGGTTTGAGCAGATTTGAAGTTCTACAACCTGATACAAAATCATGCTAAAATAAAAGAAATATGATTTGACATATTGAAATTGTTATCTTCCGGTTTGAACCGGAAGACAAGATCCTGTGTAGCGTTTGTTAAACATTCAACGACCTATCCGATGATATGTAGATCGTAAACATCCAACATGTGGTTCATGAGTTATGATTTTTTTTCTTCAAATATTCAACTTTGATTTTTTGTAATTCGATACCCTATTACGTTTTCAATATATCATTAAGTCTGTGTCGTCTTGATACCAAGAGACATGTCTGATGAGTTTAAATGTTCAATTCAATTTCAAGTTTGATTTATGCCGTAGATATGTTCGAATTTTTTGTTTTTGAAAAACAAAAACCGAAGGCAAACTTTGACCTATGGTGACGACCCAAAAGCAAAGATCATACGATTTTAGCAATTAAATGTCAATTGTTGCCCTAGTCTTCAACTAAAAGATGCCTAGTTATGAACATCATAGCTTTTAAATTGCCAAAACTACATCAAAAATCAAAAAGTCGTTTTTCAACTTAAAAAAACATTTAAATAGAAACCCAATGACGTCATGAAAACTTTGCCGTCTTCATATTAATGTTCTTCATATTAATGTTCGTCTTGTGAGTTTCAACGTCAATTCAGTTTCAACGTCAATTCAGTTCCGTTGAAGAAGATTGAGGAGAAGAACAAACAGAAGAGGTGATCGCGCAAGTATTGCGCTCACACAGAAATAGAACAAAACAAGAGGTGTTCGTGCATATTTTGCACGAACACCTAGAAAGGAAAAGAAAAACAGAACAAAAACAAGAGGTGTTCGTGCTTGTATTACACGAACCCCCTAAAAACATAACAATTATAAGAGGTGTCCTTGCTTGTATTGCCCGAACACCTACAAAACAGAACAGTATCAAGAGGTTTTCGTGAACGTAATGCACGAACACCTAATAACAATAGGCCGTAAGCTGAACACCTAAAAAAAAAAAAAAAAAAAAAAAGAAAAAAAAAAACAGAACAAAAACAAGAGGTTAAAAGTATTACGTCTTGCACATCTGTCCAGTTTAACTTCTGTCTTTCTAGTGATCTGAAAAAAAACTTAAACTACAGAGACCAAATTGCTACGATCCACAATTTTTCCCAATACTGTTGCAGTTCTTAAGAAAGTCAAAACAAAGTAAAACAAGAAAACCCAAAACATCACTGGTGTTTGGTGGCACTTTAAAACAGTGGTCTCAGTCCACAGAAACGCAAAAGAGTGCAATGAATTTCCAAATAAGACACACAACCCAATCCACAAAAAAATCGCAGGTGTATAAAACCAAGAGCTGCAACGGTAACTAATCGACGTCGAATGCATCAAAGCTTTTAGCACAGAAACAAATTATCTGGGGGTTGCAAAAACGTACAGCACGAACAGCGTAGAAAAAACATCGAGGGGGGGGGGGGGGTAAGTGAGTATATGAATGATGTATTTTCATCATGGAAAGCTATATTTTATTGGTATTTGTTTAACATATGGTGTGTTTAGCGTAATACTGTCTGGCGTGATGCCATCGTACTGCAATCAACAGTCCGTTTCTAATTAAATAATCAGTAATTTGCCTTGTTTTATCACAAAATATTACAGGTTCCCAAATATACACCTAGCCAAATATTAACTGTTTGAGTAAAATAGCTCATGACCTACTACACATCCGTTTATTGATTGTACGAGTAAAATTGTACCTTTGTTGCAATCAAGTCCCTGGAACCCCGCAGCACAGCTGCAGCCGTATGGATCTGGTAAACAGAACAACATTCCTTTGCAGGTAGAACCAGTGTGAGGCAACCCAACAGAATCACAGTGGAGGTTCCCTTCTTTTCCAAAGCGGTTTGGTCCAAGTACTAAATACAATTCACATGACATCATCAGCATTAAAGTACTGAATGTGTCTTGATACGTATGGATACTTGTTTATAACAGTGTGATCACACTCGATTTGCGATTACACTTGATCGGGTTGCAGCCACAACCAAGATCGTTACTACGCAGTGAAGACCGGTTCCTAATTGTGTGTATTAATGTTATGATTATGTTCTCGGGCCATTCTTCATGCCGTTCGATTTTTGCGCGCGACTGATTTCTTACACATAGTTAACAGTTAATTTATATTTCTAGACTATGTGTATTGAAAACTAACAATTAGTACTTTTATTTTTATGTTATTCGGCTGCATGCTTTGCGTTTTTTTTTTTCGTTTTTTTCGTTTTTTTTTTTTTTTTTTTTCTTTTTTTCTTTGTGAATAACAGTTGTTTTAGACTGATACACAGTCTGTGCATTTAGGCATACGCGCGTGTACGCGGCACCAACAACAATTTCCACAAATATTTAGAGAACCAGTACACAATAGTCTGCTGGATTAGCGGTTTTGTTACTTATTGTTATGCTATTAACAGAGTCTGTCTTTGTATTACATTTTAAAACTCACCAACGTTTACTCACCAGGAAGTTTTCGATCGATCACAATGCATAAAGGCTCCCCAAGGTAATTTGTATCATTTTGTAAGCTTATGTAACTCATTTCTCCTAAGAAAGTGCAACCCCAAAGTCACAACCAATTAATAATTTGTACTCGAACAACTTTGGTTTTGTCCATAAAAGTATGAATTTATTAGTCCACTACGAATTCATTACCCTACTGCTTGGATATCAAAGTAGACATAAGATTCAACTTTCATTGGAACTGAAACAGTTGCAAGTTGACGTTTCTATCGATATTTATTTCATACGGGTGTTTGTTGTTTCTACAAGTAAACTGCTAGAAAATGTTTGTCTGTTAAGTATATAGATACTTACCCTTTTTACATAGTATACCACTAAATCCAGGTGGACAAATGCAGCGACCATCGACGTGATCACAAACGCCACCATTATGACATCTTGGACAATCTTTGTTACAGTCCGGTGGGTCATATTTATTTTTAGGGCATCCTGAAATAAAAAAGTTTCAAGAACACTTTTACAAGAACTTCAACAACCCTTCCCCTCCGCATTTTGTTTAAGCCGCCCTCGGGTCAACCTTACAATGAAACAAGGGCAGTCAGAATTGACTTTCAGTAGGGTGCTGTGCCTGAGCTATCAGGCACAGCCTAAGACGATCATCATCAGTCGCAGTTAGAAAAAAAAATCCTGGTCGCAAGACTTAAAATAATCTTACCTCTTTGACGTGTTCCCGACAGACGGGAGGCAGTTGCAGTCAACCTGTGTGTAGTTGTTTTGACGTCATGCGTCCACATAACTTGCCTTTAGCCATTCAGTGTGCGGAAAATTTAACCCTCGGAGAAGCGGGCCCTTTTGTATAACGCGTGTTCTCCAGGTGGAGGATTTTATCACCACTCAGTTTTGTAGGTCAATGACCCCCTCCTGCAAGCCCAAAGCAATTTTAATCCCACAGGGCTTTTGTCTGGACCAGCAGTGTGTGTTATTTACGATCTGTTTTAGCTCTGGGCGGCACAGGGTTGACACAAAGAGATAATGGCACAAGGAGTTGGCTCACTAAGATATCCAGTTACAATTCCCAAGTACATTGCTGTCCCTTGGGACGGCTGTCATTCATTACTCCTTACTCGGCAGTGGTTATAGCCTGGCAAATGGGAGTCTACAGGCTCGTGGTGTATACAAGGGGTGAGGATTACAGAAAATCGTGGCTTTTTTGGCCCATTGAAACAAAATTATGACATATTTGGAATATGTGGATAATTTTTTCACCACGTTGCTTCCCTGAAGGTTTTAACATGGTATTATTAGACTCAGAAACGTTCACTGAATCCCCAGAAAAACAAACAAAATGTACATAGGGGGTAAGCACACTCAGTTGAAAAAACACAACAATTTCTTGCAAAAATCCAACTTTTACGCTCCATTGCACTATCTCACTGTTTGCTGCAGTACCGTGTAAAATTGCGTGTAAAACTAATTTGGCTGCTCACAAACTCTTCTAACATGGTATCATTAGACTCAGAAACGTTCACTGAATCCCCAGAAGAAAAAAAAATGCAAAAAATGTTGCTGGATGGTAAGCACACTCAGTTGCAAAAAAAAAAAAAAAAAAAAATGTTACAAACTTTTTGTCATTTTTCATTTTTTTTTGCACTGCTTTCCAGTGCTTACCAGTCTTCTGAGAAACAAGACATCTTATTTACTTGGCCTCCCCGAAACCACAACCTGCACCTGGTGTCTGCCTGATGTCTGGAAAAGTGACAGGATGAATTGATTGCCCCAAGTAACAGCGGCTAGATCTAAGACCTTGGAGCGTGTCAATGGGGTTAGGGTTAGCCTCAGGGGAATTCTATGGGCCTCAGGGAATTCTATGGGGCTTCGAAGTTAAAGTGACTGTAGGTCGAATACTCACCCCAAGCTAATTCTGCTGATTATAGTGCAATCCGGCTATGTTCCATTGAGGAACTAAAAAAAAAAACACGTGATTTTTGACTGTACCGTTAATGAGTAAACACAATTTGTTTACAACGGTACAGTCGATGACTGCGCGAGAGTGCAGCGCAGGGTTTTAAGCAACAAATGGCGGCCACTAAATTGCATTAATAACGACATAAACGTAAGTAACCCTGAACACACACGCACACAACTTATACCGTGGGATGATCATAGAAAAGGGCTCTAGGTTTTGAGTTTTGTAGTCTACCCTCTGAAACTGCCTGAATTTTTGCCCAGATGTACTCCTGATAGTCCTGAATAACATGTGAAATTCGTCAAGGGCAAAACTTGCAAACTAATGAGTTATCCTAATTAGAAAATACTTATAGGAAAAAAGCGCCCTCTGTTGGTCAAAACTGGAGAACTGTGCAAAAACCCTATTGGGAAAGGAATGGGGAAAGTACCCTGCCTATTTGAGGTGTTCGTGCAACAGCGGTTTTTTTTTTTCCGGAATGGTCTACAGTGAAAATTGTGACACTTGATGTTATGTTCCATTCCTTATTTCCTTTTCGAGTCACTGTATGATGCACCATGGAGGTTGAAATAGTAATTGACTCAGTTTTTTTGATAGTGTAACTTCACAAGAGGCTTAGACTTGCATCTTCATGATGTGCCTTTGTATTGCACAACTATTCCAAACAAGTGTCTTCTAAGGTTTATTTTTTTTCTCAAGTGTAAATAAACCAAACGTTCTGTACGGAAACCAATATTTAAAAAGCATGTAAGCAAGCCATTTATAAATTGTAACTGAAAGCTTACACAATGCTGGACTTATTTTAAGGTTATCATCATCAGTGTAATGAACAATCATTGTTCATCCACCGATACGTAATGACAATCCAAATTTATTTGAAATCCTTTGAACATTTCTAATAATTTTAGCTTAATAATGTCAACTTGAACAACATAGCTTGTGTGAACTTGTGATTTATGGTGAATCAATAAAGAATAAGTTTTCATTAATCAATAAATTAGCTTTTAATATTGAATGGCATACTTGATATATTTGTATTTCAAAGCCTCTTATCGACATATGCATCCAAGATGAAAGGGAACTCACAAAATTATGCCATGTATTAAATGACAATATTGAATCTCTGCCCTTTCAAATATATATATTTGATGACGTCGTCAATTTACACACTGCCCTCTTGTGACAAATATTGTTTCACAAAATCGTAACTCTTGTTATGGAAATAAACATTGAATCTTCCACTATTACTTCTGGTTCAAACTGGCAGTTGAAGTTTTATATTGAATAAATGCAACTCCTGAACCAGACAAATAAAAATTGTTAGTAAGAAAAAAACATTTTTTTCTTATCATGAATGCATCGGGTGTCAAGTTACATTAATTCAAAGCTGAGTACTTAAAAAATCATATCTACTGAACCGCATGTCATAAAGTTGTATTGTTTGTTTTGTCATGTAGCTTACAGCACTTGTGACAATTTATTTAGATGCATGACCCCGTTTCACCTTTCCTTCTGTTCCAAACAGGAAGTTCAAATATTAAAATCATATTTCCTGAACCACATGTCATGAAGTCTTAATCTTTGTGCTGCTTGCTAGCTTCACACACATTTGACATTTTATTTGAAGCTTGACCCCACTTTGACATTCCCTTTCGGTCCAAACAGGAAGTTCTAATTACATGTTTACGAAACTCTAGTCTCTATTCAAGGTTCTCGTAACCTGATTTTGGCAATAGCTTTGTCAGTCTTTAAAACAGCCGTCCATGCAAACCTCGCTGACAATCAACTAACGTCAGGCTTTTACTCGTGTGCCTTTTCAGACTTTTGCTAAAGTGTGTAGCTTGTTAGGCACCCCACAAAACAGTTATAGCACCAAATCAATTAAATGCAATAGCTTACGCGTTGACACAACACTGACCCAATGATAGCCGAACACCTCGTGTTTGTTTGGACAAACACTAAGTTCTAGTTTGTTTAAAGCTTTTCTTCTTTTTCTTCTGCGCGGCGATTGTCCGCACCAAAATGCACCGTTGTAAAAATTGTATCAACTTGAAACTTTACATGTAGGTAGAGTATAACTTGTAGATAATCTTAAAAGTTAAAACGTTTTGATGACGTCATCGGTGTTGAGTAACAATAAATATAAGTTTAATATTTGAAAAAAATCATAACTCATTTTTACTATCTATACATCATCGGAGAGGTCGTCCAACACAGTTTGACCCCATTTGACCTCGACTTCTGGTTCAAAACGGAAGTTGATAACATCAAAAATTTATATCTCAAAAAACTGCTCATATTAGAGACTAAAAGTTTAACACCGGATTGTAGGTCCTTGAGCCTTCTCAAACCTTTGCACAGAGATGATATCAATGTGACCTTAACTTCCGGTCGAAATCAGACGTTAAAGCCCACGAATGTGATTACCCGCGTTTAAACTGTGTATAGTGCAAAAGCACTGTGGCGGGCTGTTCCGTTCTACTGATCACAGGGGGCAAAGTCCATTTGGCATTTGGCTGTGCATAGAGCAAGGCTGTATGGGCCGTGTTAGTCAAATCCTAATGTGATCATTTATACCAGATAACAAAAGACACACTTCGAAAGATCACACAACCTTCAAATTCCGCACATAGTTATCTCTTCACTTGTAGAAGACACCGCTTATTTGACGTCATAATGACGTCATCGGGTGCTCAATTAAGTTTAAATAAAGTTTAATATTTGAAAAAATTCTTAACTTATGAACCGTACATTGGATTTTTACAATTTATATATCATCGGAGAGGTCTTCAAAAAATTAACAAAAGCTACACAGTTTGTGACCTCAATTGACCTTGTCTTCCGGTTGAAAGTAGAAGTTAAGTAGTAACCTTAGTATTTATTTCCTGTGTAATAAATGTACTTTCCGTGAAATTTCAAAAGCTATCAACATTTTTTTTCACCGATTTAATTAAACACTGACCCCATTGATAGACGAACACCTCGGTGTTTGTTTGTACAAACACTAAATTATTTTTTTTATCTTGCTTTCCTTTACAGGTTTTTGAATACTTTTCGCCCAGATCACAAGTAATTAATGTTATTTAACAAACTTGGAAAACATTCAAATGTTTCTTTTTTAAGTCAATAATTTCCCTCATGGTTTTATTTAATAAACACTGCAATAATTTCAAGTTACTGTCACCAACAAACTTTCAGGACCTCATTTTTTTTTCATTTACCAAGTCTTTAGAACTTAGAAAGACCTCAATTAAATTAAAATGAAACGAATAATTTGACTCAGAATAATATTGCTGAAAAGTGATACACATTTGAACATTCTCATGGATTTTTTTTTTTATTCCTTCCTTTTCAGATGTCACACTTCTGGTACAATAAGCATTGTTTGTTTACAAACATTTTACAAACTTTACAAAATATTGTTAGCATTACAAGTGTGACTCAATTGTCTTTGTTACTTATAATATTGAACATTAATTGTTAACCTCACTATGGATTATACTCTAATCTTAGTAAAAAAAAAAACTTCCTTTTTAAATTCCCCATTACAACAATTCAAACAATATTAAACAAACACCAGTAACTGGTGACCTCTCACTGGTTTACTCATTGTTTGTTCTCCCAACTTTGTCCACTAGTCATCATTGGTTTTTGAGCACAAAAGCAAACCCAGAACTCCGCCCATTTACCTTCTTCGCATGTAAAGTTATACACGATTTATAGATTGATGATCATGTATCTAGTGTCTCAAAATACACACATAGTTTTTAATTTAACAAATTAAAAGAAATAAAGCTCTACCAAAATTGAATGAAGATAATATAAATCTATTTTCCAAATTGTCTTGCTAGTACCACAGTACCTGTGGGTTAATTCAATTCTCAAAGAAATTGTTGCACATTTATTTAAGGTGTACATTTTTGTAAGCCAAAAGCTTAGTTACACATTGTATTTCTGCTTAAATTTGTCAAAATGATGAGGACATCATGGCAATTTACATATTATATGGTTTTTGAGGCAATGCATGGTGAGGTATCAATGTATATTCGGTTTGCGGTAACACTATGTGTATAAATATCTACTTTGCTGTGTATATTTGTTCTTAGAGAACTTGTCTTGCTATTTGTTCTACTACTGAAGAGTAGATTTTCGGAATTTGGGAGACTTCTCAGTTCTGAAAAGATCTGTCTTGCTTATTAACTACTACCTGGGCGGGAGGTAGGAAATTGGCCTGGACTACTACTTTAGCTTTGTGGATGGGGGGGACTTCTCGTAATTAACTGTACTGCCGCGGAGTGAGTTTTTTTGGTCTCAACGTTTCGACTAGCTTGCTCTAGGATATTTTTTGCACCACTGGAAATCTTTGGTTATCTGTCATAACAAAACACTTAAAGTACTAAAGATGCATTGCCGGATCTTCCACATACTTGTGTTTACCTAAACATTATTTAAAACTCAAATAGATGCTTTACAGCATCGATAAAAATTCATGCTGTAAGTTTAGTTCTTACAATTAAAGTTGAAATTGGGCCTTTAATTATACTTCCTTGGCTTTGACAGTGTTTCAAACAGAACTATTTATACTGGAGTCTGGGAATAGTATGCGTTTCAGAATCACCTGAGCGTAGCAACCTTTTGGGATGTGGTTCAGCTTCAGTTGTCTCGTTGTCACTGGCATCACTATTCTCACGTTCTGCAATAAGGAAAGCAATAGCATGGAAGCTGGTAACACAATTTATAAATATAAAAACAAAAACAGATCAACTCTATTCTTCCTTAATTGCAGTTACACATCCAAAGTTTCAGAGTAGTAGCTACTCTCCAAAAAAATGTCCGATAACAAAAAGATAAATATTAGTTCTTAATTTTTTTTTTTTACATGAAGTTCACCGAATTCGGGACTTATTCGGGTCATCTCATATCCAAGTGGTGTCACCTCATACCCAAGTCAACTCGTACCCAATTACTTAAAGACCGTAAAACTTACTTGATAAAAAGCACTGGAGAGCTTTAGATATTATAAAACATTGTTAGAAAAGACCACATTTGGAGTAGTATATGTAGTTTTAGAGGAAGAGGACATTTTTTTACCCAATACTTTGATTCTGAAAAAAGGCTTCAGGCATAAAGCCTTTCTCAGGCATCTGACAGCTCACAAGGGTGTATTTTCTTTCATTATCTACTTCCAACTTCTTGCCAAAATTTACACAGGTTTGTTATTGAAATGCAAATGTTGAAATACATCAAATGAGGATACTGGCCGTTGACAATTACCAAAAGTATACCATGTCGTTAATTGATTGTTTTTTTTTTTTCTTTCTTAAACAAGAAAATAAAGTTACGCAAAGTAATTCTTCGAGAGGAAAAAAGTAATGAAGAAATAGTTTCTTTACCTTGATGTTTTTTTTTCTCCTCTAGCTTTCTCAGACTAGTTTTTGCTTTTCTTTGTTTCTCCTCTGCACGCTTTATTGTCGTTATTGCAGAAGTGCGGATAGCCACTGAATGTGGTACCCGCAGGCCGGCTACGTCTTGAAAAAAGTAAGCAAAACAAATTAGGCCCTAGTTACTTATTTTCAAAAAATAGGCTAAATCGTTAAATAACGAATCTCTAAGAAAACTGTTTTACTTTGCCTCTGGAATTGGACAATAATAAAGATGGGGATGTTATTCATCCGTGTTTATTACTCCATTCGTAAGTGTAGGGTGCTTGGGGATACTTTAACAAAATGGTAGGTGACCTCGTCCCTTCAAGTGTTTTGATGGGCCAATCAAATTTTACTGAATCATTTATGTGCAATGCTTATATATTTGTAATACGAGTAATAACAATAATGCATTTGTTTTTCTAAAATCTTGATTTACTTCTGCTTTTTTAAACCGTCTAAACCGTCGGAATCATGATTTATCGGAATTTGTATCCTGAACCCACCACCCCCCATAAACTTATATATATATATATATATATATATATATATATATATATATATATATATATATATATATATATATATATATATATATATACACATCAAACCGGCACTTAAAGTAAAGAGTCATAGCACTGGCTCTTCTTACAACATCAAGACCGACTCCCAATGTAGCACACCTAATGTAGTCTATGTTATATCATGTAAGAAATGTGGACTACAATATGTGGGAGAGACTAAGACCAAACTTAGTCTTCGCTTTGCGAACCATGTCTCTTCCATAAAGACCAAGAAACAGTACCCCGTCTCCATCCACTTCAACAGCCCCAATCACAATGTCAAAGATGTTGAACTTATGGTGATTGAGGCTTGCAATGGTGATGACACACACCGCAAACTCAGAGAATCGCATTGGATTCACCAACTTAAGACAGTCCAACCCTTTGGACTTAACATCAACACCGGTGTCAAATAAATTCCCACTTCATTTACTGCTTACTTATTTTACTACTTACTTATTTATTTTATGTAATATAAATACAATTACTGCTAATAACCTGTTCTTTCAATGATTTATTTGTTTTCTATTCTTAAGTTGTTTTAAAAATCATATTTTCTCCTCTGGCTAACTGTTACCGTTCTTTTTCTCGACTAGTTTTTTGGAGATCGACCTGTTCTTTTCCTAATAACCCCTTCTCTCCACAGACTTGTTGTTCTATAATTACCTCCCTTTCACATTGTTGTATATACTTTTGTCCTGTTCCCTATAGTTAATTGCATTTTACCCGATGCCTCGTGCCCCTTAATCCTGTCCTTTCATGTCTCCCGCCTGGTCCAATAATCCTCCCTTTCACTGACCATCCTTTTGTCCCCACCACATAGCTCTGATTGGTTATTGACCGCCCCATTGTTTGTAAACTAATAACTCTGATTGGCTATAATTTTCCCTCCTTTTTCTGGATACCATCCCATTGTTCTTTGCCTCTCTTTTTTGCTATAAATGGATATGTTTTTCGTTTGTGCTTGTTTTTGCCTCTGACGAAGGTCCGGTTTGGATCGAAAGCTAAGGCCATCTACCCTACAAATTTTATATATATATATATATATATATATATATATATATATATATATATATATATATATATATATATATATATATATATATATATATATATATATATATATATATATATATATATATATATATATATATATATATATATATATATATATATATATATATATATATATATATATATATATATATATATTAAGCAGAGCCATTGAATATTTATGAATGAAATTTTGCCTAAATACCTTTGAATTCCACTGGTACTGGGCCTACTAGTACGATCAGCAACTGTGGCTGTGCTTTTTGATGAGCTTGGAAGGTCTTTGTCCGGGCTATGCTGCGTCGTCGTCGTCGGCGTCCTCGACAAAGACAGTACATTGCAGTACATGTATGTACATTGTACACACGGTACATCTCCGATGCCGATATTCTTTCTAGAAATCACACTTTCTGGGCAATCTAACTCCTGCCAGCGATTGCTACATCCCTAAACTTAGCAAGGCTTTTGTCACTAAACTGTACAAGCTTGGATTTAGTTTATGTTGTGTGCATACAGCAGAAAACAGGGCCATCTTCGCTACTCTCTTCCCCTTCACAGGGCGGACGACGTTTCTAAGACGCCATCTTTCTTAAATCCGTAGAACCGAAGTATACAGAAACAAGCTCTTTCATTGGTCCATGCCAGATTCAATCCGAGCGTATAGTCATCGTTTTAGTTCTTGCACACGCTTATGATAATCATTTTTTTATATACACATTTTTGTTGCTTACATTTTCGCAAATTAATCCCTAATGTGCAAGTTTTGGGTTTGACGACTTTTGTGACGTGGTTAGTAGAATGTTCTACGAATTTTAAGCCCAAATATAAGTGGTTGTGCTTGGTAGACTACTGTAAAGCACAATTTGGAGCATCATCTCACGGTCTAAGTATGAAATGACCTACAATCGTGGACCCTCCTTTGTTCAACTCTTTGTCCTGACAAACGTGGACCCCATTGTCTTCCTTTGTGATAGCAAACGTGGACCTATTGTCCCTTTTGTTGTAAGACCTCGGTTTGAATGTCACTACAAACTCACATACACACACCCACCCACCCCCACACAAAAAGAGTTAAATACACAAGTTGTCTTGAACCTTTCAGTCAAAGTGTACGCCGCAGTGTTAAAAACAAATCACAGGATCGCAAGTGTGTCAACGTCACAAAGTCATTGTCGCTGATCGATATTTGGTGTCTTGAGCTTGGTTTTGTCAGGTTGACGCCTGTATTAAGATGATCACGTGATTTTTCAGTTAAAGTGACATGAGCGCTAATTTCTGCTTAATCCCGACTCGGTTCCGTCGCAGCGCAGGCAAAAGGCAGGTTGACCCGCTGCTAATCACAGTAGGTGGAGCTCGGCTTTTTCCTTTGTGTCTCATTTAATATTTTTTATATATTTAATTTGTCAACACCTTTTAAAAAAATGAAGCGATGTTATCGGGACGGTATGGTTAAAATGTAATGGATGGCAGCCCATGGTAACAAGACAATAACAGTGACCTCACAAATTAGTTTTTTAAATAAGCAAAGGAATCATTTGGAATTACCTCTAACAATTAATCTCAGTAGCGCCTGATTTCCTTCGGCACGTTTATGTATGTAATGGCACTCATAAATACCACTGTCGTCGGTACTAGCACTGATTATGTTGTAGTACAATGTGCCTGATTTCACCACAGCACCGTTATTTTTCCGCCATTTGGTCAGAGAACTATCTGCATCTTGCGTCTTTTGGGTAACAGTCAGACTTACATCATCCCCACGGTTCACGGTACGGCTTACGGAGGTTGGTAGAAGGGATGCTGTGGATGTCAAAATGAAAAAAAATAAAATAAAAATACACAAACACTTGCTTTAACTTCCTTTTGGCTTGTTTACAACATAATAAGCATGATTGTCTCAGGAAAATACACGTTATTATAACAATAATGAAGACAAAACGTGTGCCTTCAATAGACTTGAGAAGAAAATTAATGAATAAAGGGGATTTCAAGAAGGCTTACTTGCATGGGTTAACATTTTGTAAAGTATCCGTTGTAGTTGCGTTTTAGTTAATCAAATTATGAATAAACCTTTTTGTGTCGCACGAAGTAGACTTTGGTTATATTTGATTTGCGACGAGAATTTAGTTTGCGTACCAAGAAAACCCAAAACAATGGTGTTAAAGGTCTCTCTCATCCAATAGTGACATGTCCCTTAAACTGATTCAGCATGGTGATTACATGGTTATCACTGAATGTAACGATTTCAATGTTCTCGAGAAAATTATTGACACTTTAGTAAAGTCTTGATATCAAAACTAATTTTCTAAAGTGTCATGGCCTTTGGCTCGGTAGGCCGACACGGCAAAAAAAGAGGCAAATTCCTGATCGATTACTTGGGTTAATTTTCTCATAAAATTCTTTGCAAATCATTAGCAAAAAATTGTTTTTGGCCTGACGTTTATACCCTTGCAGAGTCTTTCTCGAAGGCTAATTGACATGGGAAAGAGATGACCGAGATTAAAGCACACATACAAAGCAGGGTATGAACAAAGAGGAGGGAGACAAAGAATGGGTTGGGTAAGGGCCTCCTTCTTCGGCTGGTTTGACCACCGAGGTGGGGAACACAATAAAAACGTATATGACGAGAAGAGGGAGAAACAACAACTAACTAATTAGTGGCAGACTGAGAAAGGGGATATCTGTGGTAAACAGGAGAAGGCAAAGACAAAGAAGTACTAGTCATTTCCTTCTTGGATGTTCAGACCATGAGGTTTATTGGTCTGCATGCGTCTTATCTACAGTTTCTCCCTACTCAGGTGAGCAATCTCTCTGTGGTTTCCCAGTGCCTCAATGCGTTGTATTATTTAGGTATAAGAAATGGAGTGTTTAGGAAGATTGAAGTGATGTCCTGCGGGTGTCTGGTGTAATACGACGGAAACAACGCGATCGGCTTGTCCTTAGTAAAATGTTGGAACACATGTTAGACTGAGCATCCAACAGTCTTCTTATGGTAAATACCAATTAATGTGTTCATGTTTGTGGCTATATACGAACAATTAAGTATAAGAACGTTTTTACAGCCTGTTGTTCTTAAATAAAAAAAACACTCTATACCTTCAAAACATCTTAAAAGAAAATCAGGGTCGAAATTTCAAAAGATAGTCATTTGCTATTACCTTCAATGCCCGGGCGTACAAGTTTAGAGCCAGTATTCAATCGGAGCTACATTTAGGTACATGCTTGGTACTCTGTAAGACCAGTAGTTTGGCACACAAGTCCAAAGTCATTGGTTTCAACCCGAAGACCTGTATCTCGGTCAAGCGAGGAGTTGGAGGCGGTAGATAAGCCTGAAGAGCAAGACAACAACACACATGAGGCCAATGCCACAGAGTAGAATAATGCTGATAACAGCAGGGTAATGCACCACTTGAAGAAGATGCAAAAATAGTTATGTCAGCTATGTCGATGACTCAGTGCAAGCAGATGAAGAGCCTTCTCCGGAAACTATGGAGCCAAAATCGAGTTTGACGAAACCCCGAAGCCAACAGGAAGAAGTTGAGCCAAGAAGTTAAGACGGGCCTTCCTCAGAAGGGTAGGGGAGAAAGCCGCCTTTGGAGTTATGTATCCATCGCTTACTGGCTGGGCGCCCTGCGAGAATCATATCACAGATGAAGGTGCAACAACTGTGTTTAGTGGTGTGACGCAGACAATCCATGAGCATCGTGCACGGCATTATGATGTTGTTTTCCTGATAGCCCCGTTGTCCACTACTACTGTAGCTCATCAAACTACTACTTGTAAGCATAAGACCTGGAGTAACCAACTTGGAGTTGGGGAAGATAGCTTCCGTGTATGAAGAAGATTACGGAGACGGTCAAACGCAGCGTTTCTCCAGGACTGATTGTTGATCACAAAGGACCACACCGAGAGAGTTTTCGAAACAAGTTTCGTGGCGGGAATTCGCTAGAAGGCAAACTGTGACGTTTAGGCATCATGTTGTATGGGAAGCTTAAAAATCGCCTTGAGAAACTGGGATAGCCTATACCGTTGGATCTTGTTAACTGTTCTCACTTTAATAACCTTGGGTACTTTCTCATAAACATTCGTTTATGTAAAGTTTGTTGTGCAAAGAGAAAGAGTTAAGAGTTACCTTTCCATTGTTAAGATTGTTTTTATTTTTTATTTTGACGAAGTTGAGTTTTATTTTGTTGTATTTAGAAGAGTGTCGCTAATTGCAGGGAAGGAGCCTCATACGTTAGTGTGTCAATTTCGAGTTAAGTAATTGCATCCACATTTTTACGAAATCACTTACCAAAATCTGTACTAAGTTAAGCTCTTTGAAATCATTTAATAATTGGGAGGAAATCAGTGTTATCAAAGGTCAGCTTTCAACGTTTGAATAATATTTTGTAACGTAGGCGATACACGATTTGAGTAATTAAACTAATCAAAGTCACTTTTGGTTAAGCTGTGTCCGTCCCCGTCATTTGCTGTACTCTTTCCCATCCATTTGGGTGTGTTTGTGTATGTTTACAATTGTGGGGTTTGACTAGTGTGGTTTAATGCGGTTCTAGCGGTAGACTGCCGCCCAACATTTCCAGCCTTCAAAGCTAGACCACTCGCTGACGTTGGCTGAGACCTACTGGGTCGCAGACAGAGAACGGAACCACCGAAACTAGATAAAAACACGTTAAAAACTGTTTTTCTAGCAATTGTGTTCAAGATGATCCCTTAAAACACCCCACTGTGGCATCGCACAGTTTCCGACTGTGCCGTTGTAAACAAATTGTGTTTACTCATCAACGGTACAGTCAAAAATCATGATTTTGTTTAAGTTCCTCAATGAATTCCACATAGACTTTCGAAGCCCCATTGTCATTGGATACACTACAAGGTCTTAGATCTTAGCCGCAGTTACTTGAGGTTACTGTTTTTCTAGCAATTGTGTTCAAGATGATCCCACTGTGGCATCGCACAGTTTCCGACTGTGCCGTTGTAAACAAATTGTGTTTACTCATCAACGGTACGTCAAGTTCATAAGATACCTTGTTTCTCAATAGACTTGTAAGAACTGGAAAGCAGTGCAAAAAAAAAGGGGAAAAAAAGGATTTTGGTAACATGTTTTTTTTTTTTTTTTTTTTTTTTTTTTTTTTTTTGCAACTGAGTGTGGTCACCACCTAGGAACATTTTTTGCATTTTGTTTTGTTCTGGGGATTCAGTGAACATTTTTGAGTCTAATGGTACCATGTTAGAAGAGTTTGTGAGCAGCCAAATTAGTTTTACACGCAATTTTACACGGTACAGCAGCGGACTGTGCGATCCTGTAACGGTGTAACGGAGCATGAAAGTTGGGTTTTGGTAAAAAA